>DWAJ01000521.1:0-31725 GCA_018238005.1 Eurema mandarina
AAATAGTTACTATAGTTAGCAAGCAGCGGGCGCTGATACCGATATTAAAAAACGGTTTTCAATACCGATATCAAAACCAAATATCGGTTAGATAGCCGCTACTGGAAATAGCCGAAACCGCACATGTTTAGTGTGTAGGTAGGTAGTGTGTGTGTGTATGTCAATGTCAAATACCAAGTCCACTGTCCACTGTCCAACAGGTCAATATCACAATTGACTGTCATCGAAAGATTTTTTTTATAATGTTGCGTTTTGAATTTCCTGTAGTGTGAACTGTTAGTGAATAAAAGGCTAGGCAATAAAATAGTGACATACCTACCTAGTTTTTCAAATATAGAGCATAGTGCGACATTTCGATCAATGTCAAATTAAAGAAAAACATTTGATAATTTTCTGGCAATGCACATACCTATGATTGCACGTATCGAGCGAGAGCACTACATAGGTAATACTTTTGAGAAGTGTCTTTATATGAATAAAGAAAAATATTCAACGTTAAGCATTACTGCGCACAATGTGGAATAACTAAGAAAAACTAGGAATGTTATGTATTAAGTATCCTAGTTTTCCAATTATAGCACTAGAGCGCATTATACGGCATACTACTTGATGTTGAATGTTCCTACAGCAAAGCTTCGCATTGTGCGTCCACTCTCAAACTAAAACTAAATTCGGCATTGTGTGCCACTGAATCGCACTATGCTATGTAATTGGAAAACTAGGATTCTGACACGATAAGTACACTATAGTATCTATTCTAAATCCGGTATTTTTTTTAGGATTGAATAAATACAAAAGTAGCCAAGCAAAAAGCCATGAAAATTTATCCAATGGAATATTACTATAAATAAAATTGTATACTGTGATTACTCATGACTTTTTTATACGCAATTCTATTTACCGAAATAATAGTTATAAGAATAATCGGGGTAGCCACGATTGGAAATTGAGACATTATCGAAAGGATTATAACAACCTATTAAATATATTTATTATCATTTCAAATTATTCTGCATATTATGTCAAAAGATATGAGAAGATCGACAAAAGAATCAATGGGTAAAATAAGTCTAGGTCTTAGACAACGAACCAGCGTAAAAAAAGGAATGGTAAAATACTATCAGTTATGTAGCCATTTTTCTTTGAAGTCTTTTCCAACCCTAGTCCTTAAAGATTTTTTTCTTATTATTTTACATAAAGATAACTTACTCGATTCGATCGATCGGAAAATTTTAAGATAATATCTTTACTGTGTTATTTTTTTTTTATTTGACTAGATACACGAAATAGGAAACAATGTAAGGAATTATCGATTAAACAAATAAAAATGTCTGTATCGAAACCATCCTCTAAGCAGGTGAGGACATATCAGCCAACATATCAATTAAATCCTCGAAAGCAGTTTAATGCTGAGGTGGTCGAGAAAATTCTCCGACGCATATTGAGTTCAGAATTAGAGGAGATCGAATACAACGAGAAAGTTATTCCTGAATTGTGCGCAAGCCTAGCAGAGAATATTCGCAACGCGATTAAAGAAGAAAATTATGACAGGTATTAGAATATTTTCAAAACCAGCTTCTTTCGGTAGTTGAATTTTGGAGATGCTTCTTAAAAACATGTAGGTAGGTATTTTCCCAATTATCTTGATGCATTTTTTGTGCTGTGACCATAACTTTATAATATGTTTTAAAAATTCTAGAAATTATTTAAATTTTTATAAATAGCAATTGTTCTTATCTCTTTACGATACGCATAAAAATCATGACCAGCTACCGAGCCAGATCAAATCAAATAGGTATCTCAAGAAGTTGATCATAGTTTAATAAGTAGTATTAGTCATAACCAATGCCGCTTTCATCTTCCATATTCCTACATCAATATCACAAACAATGTAAACAAGTAATCAATAGGTACTTCTTCGTCCCCAAAACTTCGTATGACATATTTTCATAAAGCCTTTTTTTCTTAAATCAACATTTCAATATTGTCTGTACTCTGTGTTTGAAACTTAAATTAATCGTGACACAATGAATATACTTTAAATTATATATGAAAAATGGATGATTAAAATAGCACAAAAATGTACATCATTTTGCCAATGATAGCCGGATTGTCCATAATGTCGTGCATATATTGTTTCCGTGGTAAAAGAAGATGTTAGTTAAGAGTTTTCTGCAGGTGGTGTTTTTTTCATTATGAATTTAATTAAATTAAAAAGTATTAAGCCTTTAAAGTTTATCTCTTTATTTAATATTAATACTCTCTATTCCCTTCTTCTAAAGTATAACAAATTAGGCAATAAATCTTTAAAGAGTTTTGCAATGTATTCAAGTATGCCTAAGTTTCCAAGTGTATTCATTCAAGTGTGTTTCCATGTGTATTTCCTGACACGAAAATATTTACTTAAACATTGCGACGTAAATTAATATCTGTATTTTATTATTTAAACATTATTATGTCTTCACACTTAAGATTTTATATTACCCATTCCAGGTATCGTATAATAGCGTTGGTAACTATTGGTCAGCGGCGTCAGCAAAGCGTACACATGTACCACTCGTTTCTCTGGGACCACGAGCGCGATGCCTTCGCAACGTACAATTTTGAAAATTGTCATATCTACGCTAACGCGGTTGTCTATGGAGTGTACCTGGATTGATATTGAATAAATCGTGTCGTTTAGTGAAATGATTTTTTTTATATTTGCCTTTAAATTATGACTTTATTCTTGGCAATATCCACCCTGGATATTGAATTGAGGCACAAATCCATCAAGGTAGAAAATGCATGCAAGTAAAAGGTCGGCGATTGGGGATTAGGTTACATAAAGAAAACACGTATTTAAGCATTTTTACAGATCATACATATTTATTTATCCATTTCATATTATAGATATCACACTGGCCCGCCCTTACAAAAATAAATGTTAATACATTAACGACCCAGCCTATGTGCGTAGCTGGCGCGACGGCGCGACCGACCGGCTCTTTCCCGTACATAATAAATATTGGCATCAATTTCGATACTAACCTACAACAATTTTGGACACATTCACTAATAGCGCGGTCGCCCCAGCTAACAGAATTACGGATATCCTTACAGAAGATAATTCAGATAAATCTAATAAACCATTATAGAGGTCGATATACACAAACTTTATGATTTTATATTTAAAAATTCGCACAAATTTGACACATAAAGCGACAAAGATTACTGACAAGAAGACTATAGCTTTAAGGTATTGGTCCGAAACACAGAAGCGACGAATCCGCGTAAATACGCACTAGCACCAAGCCACCGTACAATGTACCTACCTACATCTGAAAGCGGCTTGCGGCCTACCGCCCGATTCATAAAAAAGCTATCTAGTTGTTTCGCTACTGCGCTACCGCGAGCAGCTGAGCTCGCCCTTGTACACTATTATGCTTCAAAACTCTTTAAATCGAGCTTAAGGGCAAAGGGATTGCACGTTACAAATATCTAGAACATTCCATGGAATCGTGGTCATACAAAACGCAAACTAGGCTCGCGAAAACATATCAAAAGGGATAAAAATGTATAAAATCGTAGTCTGTCAGTGCGATGGCAGGTTTCGTTGAGCAGTTCAATGCACGATCGCAAGGATCTGAAATTAGCCTCGTTTTATTCCGGAGATCCGGACTACTACATCTCAGCCTTTCTCATTTGCCTTCCGTCCACTTGATATGTTAAACAGATAATATTGAGTACTGCGTACATACACTAATTCGTACCCCGTACTGTACATCTATGGCGGTATGTTACTTACAACCTTAATCCAGATTATATCCATTATAAACACTAGTTATATCGAAATGAGTAATATTGTTATCAAAACGTTAATATACATCGTGAGAGCGTGTGTGTGTAGATATGTGATATTTGTGTGTAAAGATACATAGAAAGCCTTACAGAAGTTTTACTAGACTTTTGTCTATAAAAATATATTTTAGGTATAAATAGTAAGAGATGCCACCGAATACATTGAATTTTACATAGATTTACACAAAGACATGAAAATTTTTCACAATACATAGTAATGTTATATGTCGTCGTAATCTCGCTAGCGCTACAGTATATTTTGTTCCATTCCATTCCAAACTATCAAGAGCGATCTTCGTTAGTAGAAAGTAATGTACAAAAGTTTAAGTATAAAAATACAGTAGTTTCCAAAGTCTGAATGTAAAAACATAAACAGATCGGAAACGGTGGGCAGTGTACATATCGTATAAAATCTAGCATGTCTAATACAAAATATCACACGTAGGGTTTCGATTTTGAGGGTAAATATTATAATATATGAACGCGACGATGACTCGTAAAGCTGCGTGGTGTCGAAAGGGCTTATGTAGCGAGAACGCGACGAGCGGGGGCCAGGGGGGCCGGCCGGGGGAACCAGGGCCAAAGGGCAATTTTTAAACATTTTCTAATAAAATATTAAAGCTTAACATACATAAAGATTAAGCATCTCTGCATCTTATACAATAGCCATTCAAAATAACTCGTCCTAAAATAAAGTCTTAAATGTTTTAAAACTATGAGATTTGTGGAAAACGATCAACTTAGGCCAGAGATAAACAAAACGTATAAAAATAAATCTGAATTAAATTAGACATAATCGATTTTTATTTCGCTGTACCGTTTTTGTATTGTTGCTAAGTCAATTTAACGTTAATATGTGATTTATTCGTAGAAAAGTAAAAAAATAAAACTATACTAAATGATATTTGCAACGATGTCGATATTAATAATTCATTCGTTCAACACATTATTTTGATTTTCCAAAAGATTAAACACGGCGATAACTATACGTAAAAATTAAAATATACCTCATTAAAATCAATATTTGAATATCCTTTAAAAGGTAAAGTCGTTCGATAATCGATATAAAGCTAAAAACACTTTTGAAAAATCATTGAATGACGTTGGAAGATCCAGGGCCGTACACAGACTATAAATGACAGTGAGGCAACAAAATGGAGGAATCGCGGCGCCGGTGCAAGCGCGGCATCGCATCGCAAAACGAGCAACACTAAAATAATTAATTGGCGGTGGTTTATCTGGTCCAGCTTTATGGCGAAACAATTCAGCTAGATTCTTTCTCCTTCTCCTTAGACTCTGTAATCAAATATCATCATCACATTAGATAGACACCTAATTATTTTATCTATGGTTCATAAGAAATCGTACTTATTTTTTATAATTGTAGGTAAATAATTTTATAGCGTGGTAAACTATGCATTCTATGTAAAATAATAAAAGCTATGCAATTTAAATATGAAATTAAATTTGCAGCAAAGCGTCGAATTATATTTAAATGAAACGTTGTTTTATGTATATTTAAATATATTTATTGGCACAGCGATAAAAATAAGACCCGATTTTTTGACCAAGCTGACTTCACGTACACAATACACTGCAACTTTTAGACTGTCCATATCTTATTAATTAATATTAATAAATAATAAAAGAACTCTTAATTTAACTTTACAATAGTCTCAGTTCTTAGAGTTCATAGAGATTCAAAAATTCTGAGTCTTACAATAATGATTATTAAAACGTTAACTTAGTTTTTGTTCATGATATAAACGTTATAAGAATAACAAATTTTAAATTATTACTGATATTATTGTTACTTCGAAGATTTGGGCCGCGGATTCATAGAACTGCCGATTCGAAAATCTTAAGGCACTGAAAAGCGAATAAAAAAAAATTCAAGTCATCGAAATTAAATATGATTATTTTATCGCAAAAGCAAATCTAAAAGCTGCAATGAGACTTCTTAAAGCCTTTGAAGTGCGTTTAGTCCGTGCGTAGTAAATGCTAAGCTAAATACCTCTTACACATAAGCGACTTACAAGATAATGTGAAGTTTTCTTTGCTAAGTGAGCTAATCTTTAACTTAAATGAAGTGTGGTGTTTAAAGCGATTGATGCAATTCTCTAGGATTTGTTGCAAGAAATACATTTTTTACAATATGTTCATAATATGATCTAGAAACGTAGAAAATGTTTCGGCTTAGTATAAAGTTTTATTGATTTTTTAAATCTCAAATTTGTATAATAATACACATATTAAGAATAAGTGAATCGAAATACAAAACTGAATATGAAATAATTGAAATTCTTTTTTGCTTTATTAGAACCGTTTTCGTCTCGAATGACATTAGTTATAATAAGAATAGTAAAATGAAGAAAAACTGAGTCTAAAACCGTTCATCGAAGTTATTTAATAGCTTTCTTAAATCGAATCAATTACAGGAGTTTGTAACAAAGTAATCAAAATACAATAATTCAAGTTTAAAGCATAAATCGTTGTGATGTAAACTGCTTGGTGATTCGTGAAATGTGTTCGCATGTGTATCACAAATGCGTAAGAGGCCGATAAATTACATACTTACGATAAACGCGATATTGCAAAATATAATATTAGCGGTTTATTTACTTAACACGTTTCTTTGTTATAAGATACAACGCCATCCGTTATGCACCAATTTAAAACAAATTTTGAATGTTAACAATTTTGGTCAATTGTTTCATGAATGAAGCTTGCTACTACTTTATTTCTCATATAAGTACATCTATAGTACTTATTAGAATTGTTTTATAAACTAATTTGTTACAATGCTGTCTTTAATTTTCACTTGCGTTGTCATGAAGGACAAAATAATTCATTGAATTTAGTATATAAATATTGAATATAAAAGACTAGAAGATGTGTGAAATAAACCGCTAATGCTCAAACCGTATGATATTGGTGTTGTAACTGAAGCGTCTACACGGCTACGCATGCCTGGTCAGTCCGGGACATACCTTCATCGCTGTTACCGTTAGTGAGCGCCTCCTCACCGTTCTTATCCCCGTTCTCCGCCGGCTTCTTCTCTTCCTTCTCTCCCTCCTTCGTCTCTTTCTCCTTCTTCTCCTCGGAACTCTCCTTGGCTGGCTTCTTTTCCTTGCCCGATTTGCCCTTAGCGGGAGTGGCCGGTTTCGGCTTTGGCTCCAGAGAAGGATCTAGAACAAGCTTGCCGATGTTCTTGCGGTCGTGCATTTTCTGCATAGCTTCGCCAACCTGTATCGAACAAATAATAGTATATATTTAGAAAGAAAGATATATATTATATATCTCTTGGAATAAATGGTCTAAAATTAGAGAAAATGTATATAAGTAATGCATTTAAAACTCTAAGACGATTGTTTATTTACTTAATATATAACATAGCACACGCAAATAATAATGCTTTCTTGGCTTGAAAGATTCAAAATAAGTTCGATCCAGAAAGCCTCTCAAACGTAACAGACGTATGTTTAGTAGAAGACATGACAAACGAATATAATTGAATATTTTGCCAATAGAATATTAAAGTGTTGACTAAATAACACCGTTATCTTGTTAAGTGATAAGTGTTTAATAAAGGTAAACGTTCGGTTTATTGCCTACTTCATTTTTATCGTATCGTTAAGATGTCAATTTAATCGACCTTAAGTTATTGCTTTATTTACCTAATTTCTTTTCGATTTCTTACACTCTTTAGTCTACACTATCTAAAGGTTCTTTGCAAGTTTTAGGCATACGAATCGGTCCACGAATTGTAGAGCATATTTCAGACCGATAATCTTTTTTTTTCGCTTTATAATATTAGTATAGGCAAGATAACAATAAATATAGTAGGTATTGTCAGCAATTACCTCGAAATTCGTAGATGTAACCAAATACTGGCGAAACGTGGAACCATTCATAAGGTTTCATATTAAAATAGTCATACGAATTCATCGTACAAGGACGAAACGAAAATAAATTAGATCTTAATTAATGTACCGATATTTTAGATATAACTTTCACCGAACTTCGTTTTCACTTAATTGGCAACATTCTCGGAATAGCAATTTTATTATCTTGACTCAAAATTATTTCTAACGTGGCTACGATAACCGCATTTATGATATTTAACCATATTTTGATAAGCAGTATTACGTTCCACAAGGATTTTGAATTGCATAGGACCGAATAGTATTAAATCATAGTAGATTTCAATATTTATTTGAGTCTCAAACTAAATAGTAACTCAGAGTAGTTACTGTTTAGTTTGAGACTAGGACAACACAATACAATTTTAGATCGACTTAGAATACGAATAAAAACGTTATTGTTTTTGTTACGACAACAATACGATGAACTAATGTTCAATGTGATTCTTTGTTAGAATAGCCTAAGTAGTGTCAAGACATTTACGATATCGACGATGACTGCGTTCAGAATACAACTTGTGCGATGTTAAGATATAACTGATTTACTTATATGGCCTTAATTATTCATATGACATATATATTTAATGTAAAATTCTTACATTAAATAAATCGACGCATAAAATTTTCCCCCTATCTTATAAAAAAAAATCATCAGACGACTTATGATTGTACTTACATCTTCAAGTGCCCATGTGGAGTCCACGAGAGGCTTAACCTTGCCCTCCTGCCAGAGCGCAAACACCGCGTCTACCGCCTTACGGACGTACTCGGAACGGCCATGTTGGAACAGTAGATGGCGCAGGTTCAGACCGGCCAAGCTCTTGTTCTCATCGAACAGCTTGATCGGGGACACTTTGTCCACTTGCCACCACTGCAAGGAAAACTTTCATGAAAATCAAGCTATAAAAACACATGTATCATACATTTGAATTTGTGTATTTACTTTTGTAATACATATATCATAAGATAGCGAAGTTTCACAAAATAACTCAGCATCATACAAATGTGCAATCGTAATAAAACTGTCTGACATTGTGATTGTGATTTTCTTGTAACGTAACATAGAATTATTTAATTTAGCAAAATTATTACGAATAAAGATGACGATGATTAAGAGATTGCTATTTAGATAGATGCATTTTAGAAATTGTTTTAATGACCAATTTAAAATAGTCAAAATGACTTATTTCTGTTCATATTCATGGGTAGATTACAAGTGTATTATTACGGAGAGTTACCGGCCATTTTGAAATGAACATTTTCAGTAAGCTTGCACTGAAACTATTTCAGACTAGAAAGTGTAACGAAACACCGAACTGCAAATAAAAGCCGCAATAGCTCACCACATTTCGCTTGTATAACACAAAACGTTGCAAAAACGTATTAACGTAACTAAACATTGCTATTACGGATTATGTTGCGTTTTCCGTATTCGTACGGTTTCAGGGGAATACAGTTACTGAGTCGAACTTCGCGTCCGCTCATTGTTTGAATAGAAATAAAAACTGACGATTTACAGTACCTGCAGCGTTTCGTGAACAATAGATTAGTTGCTTGTGCATTGTTATAGAATTACGCAAGATCGGACGAATTGACAACGGAAGGTTTGATACGGTGTTGTTAGAATATTTTTACATTTTATATCAAGCTTGATCAATTACCTTAGCATACAAATATGTTTATTACTAAGTATTTTTTCGACGTACAAGAGTAAAATTGGATGATTATAATAGAATGGCAAAGTTCAATATTTTGATCAAAACAATGAATAAATACTCGATAGAAATGTTTTTTCTTCTTAAACTAAAACCCAAAAAATATTTAGTAGTATAAAATTGGACATATACTAAATAGAACTTATAAATATCATTCTACGTAGTTTAAGTTACACTGTAGTGTTGGTACAATGTATTTTAATGGATTATCACATAATGACAAAACTAAACCGGATACTGCAATGCAGTTATACCATAGAAATTATATTTAAATTAAAATACGTAGACTTTTTCATCACTCATTGTATTATAATTATACTATGTTATTTATTTACACCTAATATACCTATGACAGTAACTTAAAATTCAACATAACTTTCATTCCCTTGACTCGTGAGTGAATTATATCACTATCAAATTTTACCAACTTCGTTCAAGCTAGCTTTTACTATCAAACAAAAACATTCCTCAACAAAATGAATCTCATCAATATAATTAATTTAGCTTAAAGCCAATGGATATAGGAGTATAATATCAAGTATTGTGTACAAATAGGGAATTAAATACTCACGGCACGCGCGGCGCTGAAGAAGCTCTTCGTTTCGCCAGTCACGATGTTAGATGAACCTGTGATATAACCACATTCCTTGCTATTATATTTAACCATTATATCTTTATATGCATAGCTGTTGTTGTTGTTGCATGTCTACTCGTTATTGTAATTAAAAGCCATTGGACTCTTCTTAAGAAGTTAATACTTATTTAGATATTTTTGAGTAAACTTTGAAAATTCTTTTGGTTTTTGTTTCATAGATATTTTAATTACAGCATTAAGTTCGTGATTAATTATTTCCAATAAGCTTAATTTAATAAATGTGATTAGATACTTAGTTTAAGAAACTGCATATAAATATCTTTTTGAGTTTCGTTTAGAATTCAGAAACCCTGGACAAGTTTGTAATATTCAAAAGATATAATGTTGATAAAATTTAACTTGATTACTTGTTCCAGCGTTTGTACTCTAGGCAGGTATAGTAACAAAGTGAAGAAAATACTTTTTAAGTTTAAAAATGTAAAAAGACAGCTCTCGTTCTTGGAATGTAGACAAGATTTTTCATAGAAACAATAATGGCAGTACAAACCTAAGTGCATGTTTAGTGTTTCTTGCAACATTTCTTAAATTGACGCAAAACTTATCACGAAACATCTAGTATTTTTTAAAGAAATTACTTTTTATTATTTTGTACTACTATAAGGTCTTATAACGTTTTGTTAAAATGTTTTTATATGAAAAAAAAGTTTATTACCATATAAAATATATCGTCCCATGGGCTTGAGAAGCGAATATCCACGGTTGCACTCTTCACCACAGAGGCAGTCCAGAACAATGTCCACACCATCAGCGGTGATCCTTCGAAACACCAATTCAATTAGTATATCATATACATACAAGTATTTTGCAACGCATATTCGAAGCCTATAATATATGGCTCAAGATCCTTTGTCACATTAACACGTGTTTGAAATTCCTTAAGATTGTTTTAAAATTCAATCAGCATCGTACGTAACTATTAATAGCTTTGTAATTACACCGATTTAATTCTACCACCGCGTCCAACCTATGAGTAGTATAAGAACAGAACGTTTGTTTACACATGGATCTTGGGGCTCGTCTTGTTTATGCTACTCACCAGATATAAAAATATCTGTCTATTTACGAGAATTAAATGCCGTGCGGCTGTTACAAAGCAGCTACCCTAAGGAACGTTGTATAAAAGGTACGATTAATACCCCGTGCCAGACACAAATGGACCTTGACTTCGAGACGAGACGTTCTGCTTGTTCGCTTCCAAGTTTAACGCCATATATAAGCGGAGATCAACATATACTGGTCGGATTCAATCACACGAGAGAACGATCTGGGTGGGACAGAAATATGTAACACTAATAACAAGCAATTAAGAAAGCATGGGATCTGGAACAATTGGTTTATTTGCTTTGGGAATTTATGGGAACGAGTTCGAAATATTTGTCTAACACGTCGCTTTTAATTAATCAAAACAAAGGCCCGCTGTTATGTAAAGATAAACAAACAATTAAGTAATAATAGGGTTCAGAAAAAACGTAATTTGGCTGGAATGTTATGGAAATAAGCGTCACCGAAGCATAAATATAGAATAGCTCACCGAAGGAAAAGACAATACCGCTTACATCGAGGGCATCGTGAAAGCGAGAGTTAAATGCGTGAGAAATTTCATGCTCTCTTAATAAATGATTACAAGATGACAGAAGTCAATATTAACGAAGGGTTAGTGGAATGAGCGCGCGCAAAGCGAAGGTGGCAAGGGACGAAGGATATTTTTAGCGATGATTTCATATTTCAGTTCCCTTCACATTTGGAGTTCTCATTATAATTTTGAAATTATTCACGGTATGAAATATGAATCACTGAAAGATCAAAATGTTTGCATGCACACAGTTTTTTGATTAAAAATATCAATGTTGAAAGGACACATGGTTGAACCGAACAAATTATATTTGGCATCAAACATTGCACTTTATGAGTCACAGCTATCATTATGGTCATCGTATTTTTATCACCCTTATTATTTTAAGCCAAATTAAACATTGTCTTTTTAAATACTTTTAGGGATTTGTTACACCGTGTAAATGCTGGATGATTTGTGTCAATTTGATTTTTTTTTTAACTTACTTCCGAACTTCGCTGGTGTAATCGCTGCCACGCTCGAGCAAGTGGTCAATGTTGTTGTTGTTGGCCTTCAGTGCTTCATGCTTGCTCTTGGAGCACACGCCGAACACGGTCACGTTGTCCACAGTCTTTGCCAGCTGGGCGACAGCTTGGCCCTAGTAAAAAAAATATATGTTACACAACGTCCTGAACTTCTACACAGTTTGATACAGTTTTTGAGCGATTTCAAATAAAAATAATAACGTTTTTGTTAATGCTACGACAACAATGCGATAAAGTGATGTTCGATCCGGTTCTTTGTGAGAGTACTAGCTTAAGTTTCATGACTCGGTAAGCGGTAACAAAATTTTTTGATATCGACGACGATTCCATTCGGAGTAGAGCTTCTGATTATATTTAAAATCTGGTTAGATTTGAAAGAACCAATCAGCTTTTAATGATTTTTCGTCAATATGGTAGGTTTTGTTACAAATCATTAGCAATAAAGAAATCATAATTCATAAAACGTGTTTCAGTATAATCAAGCGCTTCAATATAATATTTCGTTCGTCTTCATCTCGTAAGACATCATTTGCTACGTAATAATTGACTTCACAGGCATCAGCTGGCAATTTCGTTAGATAATTCACTCGTAAGTTCAAGTATAAACCATAAACATTTTCAAGTGGTATTTATTACAGCGCTTTTAAATTGAATACTTGTATCGTCCTTGACTGCATATTTTCAAAACCCGTATAGAATAATTGAGAGCACGGTTTGAACCCCACCCATCACGCTTTTGAAGCAATCGTCTCAAATTACCAACAGTTCATTGACTCAAGGGGTAATGAATGATGTAATTGACGGAAGCCGGAGCATTCCTCACTACAAATGAATTTTTCTCACCTAATTCAGAGCACAATTAGACAATTACTGTTAGCGCACTTATCGAGCGCGCGTATAAGTTTCATATACGAGAGATTTAGCATATATTAAAGCCGATCTCAGGGTCAATGTTACGATTATTTTTAGATAAAGCATTTATTTACTTATGTCCGACCTGGCGTGGAAATTACACGAAGTATGTACAAAGAATTTCACACGAGTTCATTACGTTATTTATAGTATGTTTATTGTAAGCGGTTATATATCGTTTCTGCCGGTCAATTGGTGCTAATTTTCTTACATTTATACAATAGAACATGCGTAGTATATATTCAGTATACTTATATGCTTTAGAACTCTCCTTTTTGCAATTAAATTCGTCTTTAACTACTAAACAGGGTAATAAATCTACATTTTCACTAAATTTTAATCAATTTCTTTATCAAGCTGATCCGGATACATAAATAAAATTAGCTATCATAATAAATAGTATCGGAAGTGCGCTATCGATACCAAGCAATGAGGTTTTCGAACAGAGTTTGCCAATTAAACAGGAAATTGTAAAGTATCCGTAACTTGTTTATTTCTCCGCTAAGAGTGAGGCAAGCGTCACGGCAAGTAAATGGTTTTGCTACATTTTTGTTCCAATTTAACGACATTTTGCTTTCATTTTGTACTACAGTATTGATTTTCTAGTGCTAATTTTGTAGGGTTGTCCTCTAGCAAAGTAAATGCGCTTTGTGATGGAACTTGCTTAACATTTCTAATTTAATATTGCCTCATATAATTCTTATCATACATTATCTTAATACAAAAGTCTAACGTGCAGTTGATCCATAAACCATATTTTAACCAGTAGAAACTCTTTTATAGATATCTATTATAGCACAAATTATAGAACATTATCTTAATTCGTCTACACTCTACATTGTATAATCTATAGTCTATACTTTATACCATAAAAAGCTACACGCTTGACCTTTCGTCTTATTTGTGCCGGTCGGATGATTCTGCCCTACTACGACCACCTGACAACTAACCATTAGACTATGTTATTATTAATATAAGGCATACTATTTTATAGCACAATGGAAAATTATTTTAACAAAATAACTATCGTAACTGGTTTTAAATTTCATTAAAACGTTTTTCGGATTTCTTATCCGAACAGAATGGAACCAGTTTAAACTGTAATTAGCTTGTAAATTGTTGAAATATACGGGCCTTGTTTAATAGATTTAGTAAAGAGTTTCTTAACAAATTTGGCGATGATTTATTTAGTGCTAGAATGTTCATTTCAACTAACTTCTGAAATAGTGTCAGAGTAATTATCGTAAAGATCATGTCGTATTCTTTATTTAGTTGAGAAAATATCTTGAAAGAACAATTGACAATGTAATAGAAACTTGAAATATTATCCCGCTGTTCACGGCTCTAACGTATAGCAATAAAACTAACGTAATGTACACTGTTGCCACTCAGTATCTCTCTGTTAATTAATGAAGCATAACGCTAAGATTCATCTTTCATAACACGATCAACAAAGGCACAAAGCGCTATTCATACGACTATCGTAGCGTACATATTGTGTATGTACTGTATTTATCTCTTCATATAACATAGTAACAGTTACACTTAAGAGATGTATGACGTACACTATGTATGTTTTTAATTTTAAAAATGGATTGCTAAAGTGAAAATATCAACAGAAAATTGTCCAAACTGCAATCGTACTAGGAAAATAATCAAATCTGAACGCGACTAATAAATCTTTTCTATGCTATACATATATTCATACTTTGCGAGGGAAATCTAATGAAACATGAATTTAATGAACGCACACGCTCTATGTAGTTAAAAATGGGCATTAAGTAACGGTCAAGTCGAGTATATTCAAACTACCTTTGACAATTTTATCTATAAGATAGGTTAGATAGAAATCAATAGGTATTCGGTATACTTACAACACCACCTCCAGCGGAATGCACGAGCAGGCTCTTGCCAGGGGTCAGGTTGGCCATCTCGAAGAGCAGCAAGTAGGCCACCACGTAGTTGGTGGTGACTGCCACCGCGTCCAATGCGGACATGCCTTCGGGTAGCGCGTAGACATACTGAGCTGGTACTGCGACTAACTCGGCCCAGGCACGGTACTCAGGAAGAGCTACTACTTGATCTCCAACCTGGCAAAGAATTTCATTCTAATTAATCACCTGTAACGTTTTTACGGGGCTAGTTTCTACAATTCCAAAACCTGGCTAAAGAGTTTCCTAAACATTATCCTGGAACAACATTTTTACAGGACTAGTTTCTACAATTCCAAAACCTGGATAAAAAGTTTCATAATCAATCTGTACCAACGTTTTTACGGGACTAGTTTCTACAATTCCAAAACATGGATCAAGAGTATCATAATCAATAGTCTGTAAAAAAGTTTTATATGGGACTAGTTTCTACAATACCAAAAACTGGTAAAGAGTTTCATAATCAATAGCCTTTAACAACGTTTTTACGGGACTAGTCTCAACAATTCCAAAACCTGGTAAAGAGTTCTGTAACCACGTTTTTTACGAAACTGGTTTCTGCAGATTCAATAAACCTACCTACAAACCACTCAAATCAGAACTACCAGTTACCAAAAACAGTTACCAAATTTACACTAAATCGCTTCGGTATATAAGATGTGGAGAATGAATCAAACATATGAATACTACATGTGTATTCCTGTAATAATCGTCTTATAATGACATTATGCCTAAGTAATAGAATTAAATCTGGCAATATCTATAAAAGGCTTCTCCTATTATAGTGAAACATTACCTCTGATCTAGTGGGTGTATAATTTTGCCTCCTTTCGTACGAGTCCGTTGGGAAATACACGCCTTATGATATATTAAATAGCAGCATTACTCATATACTATAATAACTACAAAAAGGTCCGTAAGATTAAAGATACCTCTCGCACTCATTGTCCAGTATTGTCTTTTATCTTTTACTAGCTGTTGCCCGCGACTCCGTCCGCGTTTGCTTTCATAAAAAAAATTATTCCCCTGGAAACTGGATAAAAGTATCCTATGTCCTTCTCCTGGTTCTAAACTACATCCTCACCAATTTTCAGCCAAATCAGTTGAGCCGTTATCGAGTTATAAATGGTGTAACTAACACGACTTTCTTTTATATATATAGATTACATAAATTTCATATTATAAATAAAATTATACCATTCGTTTTATTATTTCTCTTGAGTCTTTTGTGCTTCTTTTTCATTATATCCAAGCAATTATTGTTCTTATAGTTGACGATGCATTAAAGTTTAACATAAATTATTAAAATTAATGCTACGAGCTACCGACATAGCCGTTTGCAGCATTCACACACAAATCTTGGCACGAAACCTCATTAGCGTTAATTAAAACCAATTATACATTGCAAATGGTTATTATTTTGTTAATCTTTTTTAATTAAACGTAAGTATCTTTCGAATAAATAAATTGCAACTTCCTATAAATTCAACAATCAAGGTTAGAAACGCTGCGGAAATTAGAAAACTCATTAGGATTCGAAACACTGTTGAATGCTATATAATTTCGGAGTGGGAATATTACGCGGTTCTTGTTTTCTTTAGACAAAGTAAACATTGGAATATGTGAGGAAGTAGGCATGTATCAAATACCACTTTTATTGACTCCTATTTCAGGTCGGGAAATGTATAAAACACACCGATATTTTTTAAGAATTATCATGTACTAGCTGTTGCCTGCGACTCTGTCCGCGTGGACTTTCATATAAACTTTAACCGTTAACTTAAAACGTTAAACCTTTTTTCCGGTTAAAAAGTCGCCTATGTTTTATCTCAGGCCCTAAACCATTTGTGCACTAAATTTCATTACAATACAATCGGTTCAGCGGTTTGGACATGAAAGCGTAAAATTATAAAAAGTTTCAACCCCTCGCGCAACCTTTTGGGGGTTGATTAAAAAAAAGTAGCCTATGTCCTTTCCCAGGCTCTAGACCACCAGTATACTAAATTTCGTTCTAATCGGTTCAGTAGTTTCAGCGTGATGGAAAGACAGACAGACGGACAGAGTCACTTTCGCATTTATAATATTAGTATGGATTAGATACTGTTTTGTATGGGTCTGCTTACCTTGAAGTTGGTGACACCTTCGCCGACTTGTTCGATCTCGCCAGCGCACTCGAAGCCAAGGATGAAGGGTGTCTTCGGAGGCGAGTCGATGGCTCCCTGCCTCACAATCAGATCTTGGAAGTTGAGCCCGCTGTAATAAAAGATAACGTTAGATAACATTGTATGTCAAAGTGAATGCCTTATATTTGCTTACAATCTTCTTATATAATATGAATTTTATATGAATCTATACTGCCATATTAAGGTCGAACTATATTTGGTTTAAGATAAACATTTAGTATTAAATACTGTTTCGTTTAAAGAAAAATATACCGATCTCAGCTCAATATGCAGATTGGATCAATACGCATACAATTAAGTTTATTATTGAGCAATATTAAAAAGCAAATATCAGCAGCTGGCTGTGCATTAATATCCGGCTGAAGTTATCCCATTTGTTATCAGACGTTTTAATTAAAGTTATTCCGTTATTCCTTATAACTGAAGCTGGGTCTGTGCACCATTTAATGAAACCAAGAGCTTAATTGAGGCATGGCTGGAATGCGGTAGTCACTTGTTATTATGCGTCAGAGTAGATCACGATCGGAATAAAGAACGTTTTAATATGACAACTACGAGTATAACCAGCGCAGCCGCGGCGTCTAACTTTGCGATGCGCAAAATATAGGTTAATCAAATCCATGTCACGTAACCCATCAGTATTAAAAACGCACTCTCCATAATTATCGTTCTAGAATGCTGCGTCCAATATCAAACTATTTCTTTTAAAACATAAAAGTTTTATGCTACCATTATGATAACGATTTGAGGGCTAGGCAATAAAAGAAGACCAGATGTCTGGCGTTGCGAAATATGTTATAGTCCGACATGTGTACGATGAGTAAAAGAAATGCCAATGATAAACGGAGATTACTAATTGGTTATTAAACTGGTTTGCGAACATTACCGAAAACGGTGATAGCGCACCTACAACCAAATACTTCTACCAATACCATCCACACGACCAAATAAACTTGATGTAAGATTTTAATTGAAAATTTATGTAGCATTGCCAACCACGAATCAATCTTTAGATACAATCTTTTCATCTTTAAGGATTCTTTCAATACCATAATTACATATTGCATAATTAAATATGGTTAGAAATCAAATGCTAATTATAATATTGTGTAACTTTACGTTCTCTTACATAAATGCATATTTTATTTATAAAAAAATAATAAATAGAAACATTAAACAGTCTAAAAACAACTTTAGTGAATCAAATAGCACCCTTCAACTCCACAATCCAAATAAGTGTACGTTTTCAGTCCGATAACTCAAATATCCAATGTATAGTGTCAAAACCGATTAACTTGATTACTTTGGCTCTGTATGTCCTTTTATTGTGCCTATGCTATAATCAAATGCCTACATGCGTACACGTATGTGTGAGGGTTGACGTGACTTGCTTGTTAATGTTCAATCGATATTTCGCGATTGTCTCCCTTCTCTATCACGAACAATGCTTGCTGACGCGCGATATTGTTTACAATGTAGCTTACATGACCGACAGACGTATCTTCTATTTAGTTTTACATCGCAAATAACATGAGTGGCAAGTGGCAAGCGGCATATGACAATGGAAATTTGTGGAATCGCTAGCTTTTGTTGTCATAGGTTCTTCTATCAGTAGAATGTGTATACCTATATCCTTGCTTAGAAGTATACACGTAGTATTTATAGGTACTACATATATAAATTAAATCATATCTAAAACTTTTTTTGGTAACATCTTTATCGCGTTATAAGTAAATATAATGCTTTATGAATAGACACATCTTTTTGTGAAATCATAAAATCCTAAGCATCTGCTGAAGATCATAAAGAGCCTATTTATACAAATAAACGAGCTCTTATAACAAAGCAAAAACAACCTATACTTAGAAATGTGGAGTAATGGCACTAGTTTCTCATTATTAAGATCATAGACCATAGTCTGCCCTTCTTTGTAAAACAAACAAGCCATAAAAAGATTAACTCCCAGGTATCTGTATTAACAATAAAAGTGCATTTCAATGAAAATTTGACACGAATTACCGAGCGAAGTGTGGTCTTTATATTGAATTGACCTTAATCCTGGCTGAATCATGTTTTAAAAGATATTATTGACATTGTTTCGGTATTTGCATTTTGCTTTAGGGGAACTTATGACGGAGGGCGAGGTTGACACTTGTTTCGAGAAATAGCCCTTGATTTTAAATAATGATATCCTAATAAAATGGAGAATACTTTCAATTGTTACATTTATTACGAAATTATAACGGTCTAACGTTTCATTAAAATATAAGTACACTATTATAGCAAGACAAAAGAAAACGATATTCGATACAAAGGAAACTCCAAATTAGAACAGATTTTTTTAACAACAAACGTTTTATCTTAATAGTAAAACACGCAATTTTCCCTTTAAATTTATGTAAAGCTATAACCGCTCCGTGATCGTAAACGAAAGATCGAGTAATTGTTATTTAAATTTCAAAGCGAGTTAATCCCGTTCTGATCCTTTTTTGTCCACAACCTTACACGCACGCTACCTGACGGATTATTTAACAGAATGTTGATTCTCCATTTACATCGAGAATAGTAAAATGGGTGCACAGGTAAAAACTCCGGCCATTCAATGTGGTTTACTTGTAACGTCCTTTTTGCCAATTCACATCAATCGTGTTTCGTATGCCCAAGTCTAGTTAGGAACTGTTGCCAATTGCGTGTAAATTCTTGTGGCCTTGGGGTCAATAACACCTCAAGTCCCCAGTCGGTAAACAACCAGCACATAAACTGCCGTCTCTCCATTATACCCACCCTCTAACCACCCGACTTTACAACCTTAATCTACCTGACGACAAAATTCTAACGAAATTCGCCCGCTCTAAATTTTCTCAAAGAGAGAGAAATGTAATTTGAATTTGTATTCATAACGAAGTGAGTACAAGTCGCAACCCGAGTCGTTATTAATGCGATTAATTCATACAGTAAAATTTCTATTCACGCAATCGAAATAGCTTTCCAGTTTATTAAGCAACGCCGAATGATAGCTGAGAAATACGCGTTTTGATGTGTTTGCAGTCGTAAATAATAGTTGGAATTTCTAGGGAAACGTAGTAGGTATGATTTAGCACCCTAGTTGAGGGTAATTTGTAATTGCATCAGGGTTATAATAACGGGACGGCGGCCGGCGGGCCGGCGCGGCGACGACGCGACATGACGTGGCGGGCGTCGGAAATACGTATACACTCGTATTAATTATACATAGATTAGATAATGTATATACAACCCTTCAGTAAAAACTAACCCTACTCAGTATAAACATTAAAGAAAGGTGTTAATACTTACGTATTATTAAGATTTTATATATCAATGTCTTTCTTTTGAGCATAGATAGTAAAAGAAAATTACCTAATAGAATTAATTATTAGTTCGATATTCATATATAGGTTTAGAAAGTATAAAATAACGAAAAAATTCTTTTGAACAGACGAACATTAACCGACAAAAATAAAGTATACCTAAGCACTGGGACTGGCTGGAATCTGGATTCAAGTTAGGTATTCGCTTAGCTATGCGGATAAAAAATAAAAACTAATTAAATAATATTAAATGCATGAAATTTTTGAAGAACCCTCATAATATAAAACTTCAACTATATAATTTGATTAACCATTCAATAATATCATCCGAAAAGTTTACGCATCAAACTTCGCAGACTTATAAAAAGATATAAAAATATTCTATATTTTTAGATATTTATAAATTACTTCGTTCGCGGAATAAATTCAATAAGACGCCATATAGCTCTGGATGATTGCTTCTGAAAATTGATTAAACTGTTGAAGTATACAACTCTCATGGGTCTGTCGTTCATAATCCAGCTAATTGGATCCAATTTAGATGTCAAACTTAATAGACGTGCTTTAAATGCCGGTACAAGGAATAACTTCCTCCAGGAGTCGCAACTATGACTAAAAATACCATGTGGTGATCCATTGAATACGCTAATGAAACTCATTGATGACTCCAGATGAATGATAATGTGCTCGCTGCAGTCTAACCACGTTCATTACTTCTGTTCGTATAGATATTATGGAAATGTAATGATTTATATTGCATTCTACAACTACACACACGCTCCGTGCAAATGCCTTATAATTTACGTTAGACGAAACATGAATCATATAATTGCTTATGAAATGATTAGGTAAAGATGAACGCTACGGTTGAATTATTAAGTAAACATTGGTTGCACGGTTAATTATGAACTTACTGAGTTTCCTATATAGTTCGTTAAGGGCTTATAATAGCTTACTCTTAACCTTATAAAGAAATAGGGTAAAACTTAACTAAAGCATCTTTGTATAGAGTTGTTTATTGAAAAATAAGGCTTGGTAACTTAAAATTAATAAATATCAACAGTCGCTTTAAAATCTAGAAGTCTATTCATAGAAAGTAAACGACACTATTCCCTATAATCCCTTATACCCTTCGACCCCTACAAGGATCCTTTGTAAACAGTTTGTAAAGCAAGCTTCTAAGGGCGTTTGATAAATGACACGTGCCAAACGTGCAAGGGCTTAACTTAATTTAAACATTGAGTGTAAAATATTGCTATTTAACTATTAATATCAATTTAATGCAAAAGGCAATTTGTTTGACAAATTTATAATAAAACTTTATGGTATAAATATGTATGTTTAACAAAAAAGAACGACTTTTCCAGTTGCAATTAAAAGATAAAAACGGTGATATGAATTACATAGAAGTGATGAAACAAAGTTTGCGTGTGCCAGTACGCGTGCACCGAGTGGAATTTCCTCATTTGCCTGTCCATTGACTCATTTGTACTAAGTTGCTATTTCGTGCTAAGTACTGGCGAGCTAACGTATGATTTATCCGTCCAAATCATCGTTTTGTTTTACGTCTAATTTGAAGTTCGTATTCTTCAAATTTATGAAGCCAAAATTAAGACGTCATGTCTGAGTTTATTACTGCGTCTGCTCATAAATTACATTTAAATCTAAAAAGGTCAATAATATTAATAAATAAATAAAAACAAACCGTGGATAGAATATCTAAAAAAGTATATTAAATGTAATACTAAATCCGCAGGGTGCAGATGTTAGAAGTAAGTTATTAGTCAGTTACTGAGTTAGGAATTCTTTTTAACGGACGTATAAATGAACCTAGTTTCCTGTCTATCAGTAAGGCACATTAAGGCTTGAGCATCGGACGCCAGTCTAGACTGCTATTCTATATTTAGTTAGCAGAAAACAAGCTATCGAGGAGGTCAGACGTTCGATTTCATTTGCCATCTACCCACATAATTCGTTTGCAAGTTTTTAACTAGATTTGCGGAATATTCTGTAGCTGTAGATGTTGTACGAGTATATCATATATGTTATCAGTTTTATTTATATTTTTTTCCACTTCTTAAGAAGCATTTTTTGGAATCTCGAAATCAAAATTTAATGACATTGCTTTATCCTATCATAGACACAATGCGCCATGACATAAATAGAAAACAATTAAATAGAGAATATATAAAATATATAAACAATACGGAAACGTCAACACAAAGTACATAATACTTATTCGTTTCATATACATAATGTGGCAATAAAGTGTCTTTCTGAATTAAATGTAAAACAATTATGATATCAAACGGAATTCATACCAAAAATGTCGCGTGCGTCAGTTCGTATGCTGATGGATGTCGATCGAACGAAATAGCGTGACTGAACTACTTTAAAAGGCCGTTTAGTTAAGAATTTAGGTAACCCGAAGTGTAAAATAGGCCAGAAAGTCGTTTACATTTGGCTTTGTTCAAACAGAGTTTTTTTTCGCTACCGCATGCAAGCTTATTGCTTACTAGCTGTTGCTCGCGACTTCGTCCCCGTTGATTTGTTTTGTCCATTATTTCTTCGCTCCTATTAGTCGCAGCGAGATGTTATGTAGCCTAAAGCCTTCCTCGATAAATTGTCTATTCAATAAAAAAAGAATTTTTCAATTCAAACCAGTAGTTCCTGGGATTAGCGCGTTCAAACAAACAAACTCTTCAGCTTTATATATTAGTATAGATTGTAGTATAATTTAAATACCTGTTTCTATTTAGGTACTAAGAGCATAACTTATGAAAAGCTGAAGCAATTTCTATACTTAATTTATTTTTTAAAGGTTATAGATATGATAGGTACAGCGAGGTAAAATATTTTATTTAACTTCGCTGTATCAGATTCGTTTCAATTGTAAGAATTGGAAATACTCTTTCAAATTGAAGAAAAAAACGGTGGAATTAAAATTTGCGTAAGTTGGAATGAAAAGTTAAGTTAAAGTAAAGTTTCATCATCATTTATGGCTGATACTACTTAACGACAGAAACATTTTTGTTTATAAGTATGTATGTATATAAAACATTTACCTACTTTTTTATCTAGACAGCGCGGTCTACTTTTTGCTTCTACCATGACCGAAATTTCGTCGGATAAACATAATTACTATACATTTTGTTAAGGTTTTCGTTTTGCTCGTGTTCTTAGCTTATTAAATTTAATAGGCACATGAAATCTGATTACAGACCTTACAAGATTTGGGCTAATTGTATTGTTCGACAAAAAATATTACGTAACTCACGCATGATCAAAGATGTGTAATTTCAGTAGGTACCTTAAGTAAATTTCATTTTTATTTTGAAAATTTATTTTTAAGGAGGTTATCATATGTACCAGATTTATATATGATTGTTAAATGTCAAGTTAACCTCATCCTTTCAAAAATGGTGTTAATAACACTTACTTATTTGTAAGGTTAGGGCTCCTAATTAGACATGATTCTTCTAGACCGTTTCTTCGCTTATCATAAGGCGAGATTACAGGAATGTCTGTTTTTCATTAAATGGTATTCAGCGAAGTCGCTTTTTTCTGTCTGTCCCCACGTGTGCTTAAATCTTAACAACTACACTTTAGATTTCCATACCGTTTTTTATCAGATAGAAGTGATTTAAGAGGAAAAATATTCTTAGGAATAAAATCAAAGTTGATATACCTCATATCAGATAAAGATATCAAATGACTCACCGTCTCGAAGAAAAACCGGTATTGTTGCAATTAACGTTTTTCCAGTAACCATTAGTATTCTATAATCAACGAACTTAATCAACCTGATAAGAAATCAATATAAAGGAAGCGGCTACTTTAATCCTTATTATTAAAATAAACAGGTACTATTGAAGCGTCCGGCTAACGGTAGAGTCACGGCTCAGTAATGTCACTCGCTTCCGATCTGTCTATATCAATATACCACGTGTTAAAACTGAACATTCATTAACTATGAACGTAATAATATGTTTATTATGTGGCGTATGCGCTTATAGCTAATATAACCTTAGAAGGTAAAATGTCTAGAGTTTGGAATAACTTACTTATGATTAGTCTTGATAGAAATAAAATGTAGTGTAAAGTTTATTTTGTTAGAGCTATGTCAGTTAAGGATGTGGAAAAAACAATCCTCTTAATAAAGTTCCATGTTAAAATTGGACAAGTCTCAATCTCTTAAAAGGCTCTCAGCTAAGAGAAAAAAATTAATTTACCCTAGTTACCTAATTAATATTTTTTAAATAAATAGAATAATAATGCGAGATATATAATTAAATATGAATCACAACTTGTCTATAGAAATGATAACTTCTTACAGTTCCCTAAAAATATCATCAATTCAGAATAGTAATTACTAAGTAGAATAAGAGCCCAACAATGTATTAAAAATGATCGACAAAAAACTAGCATAATACTCAATAAGAACATTAGTGGCCCGTGGATACAAAACTTGTTGAGTCAAAGCGGTCAGTTGGTTTTAATTGTCCTCACAGGAAGCCAGCTCATTCCACAGATGGCCGCCGTTGTAGGGTGCCTAAACAACCATAAAGTTGACATAAAATTGACCCCTAACCGACGCATCTATAGATGTATTGCGTGAGTGCTCATGTAAAATATGATTATACGTTTAGAAACGAATTCGAACTAACACTAACGTGGTTTCCGAACTTTTTGACATTTGACATTTAGCTATTTAAGCTAAGGTTTTATTCAATCGATCGTGCGTCAAATTCGATATTTTTAGGTAAAAAGTTGACACGAATAATACGACTTTGTGTTGGTGAAAGCACTCCTAATTTAGACTTAACATATTAGTATAGTCTCCTATATATTAAGTTAGTTCGTTCTATTTGCTTTTACACTAATTTAGTTCTATTTTCTTTGACACGACAATATTATGTCTATTATTGGAACAAAATATTTGTTGAACAATATTTAAGAAAGCGCTGCAGGTACTATCTGATATACGTAATAGATATTTAAAAACAGATAAGAAATGCATAATGGTATCAGTTGTTTCACGACTTCAAATATCATTATCAGTTCGTCATACCAAACATTCTCGAAAGCTATCGATCTTCGTAGAACAATATAAATCGAGATAACGATTTCTTTTAAACGTTTCAATGATAACAAAATACCAGCTCACATTTTATTTTTAAAAATAAGGTTTTTCAAATCATAAACATTAAAATAGAAAATAAAGGTACCTAATGTATTCAATAGGATCTTGATTTTTGACATTGAGTGCTTTAAACAGCACCCGAGTTTGTTTAACAAAACATTTATTTAACGACCCGATACTGTATGAAAGGGAGACCCTTATAGACATGCGGGCGGAAAGAATACAGACAAAATGACGGTTCACAGATATAAACAGGAATCAAGACAAAAAATGACTACCAACATTAGGGCAAATCGATAGGGTCGTTGCGTGACCCATATTTCTGATATTTTATGATTATTTTATGTTTTGGGTTATTTAAATGAAAAATGATGATGGCACGAGATCTGATGGCCAAAGGGAACGCCCCGGATTTGCGGAACTCACTCCTAGGGGACAACCTAACGCCTCAATTTCCCTTGAACATTTCCTTACAAGCCTTGATAATGTAGTTGCTTAAACATTATTATTATTACGATTTTTGCAGATCAGGACCTTGGACCTAGGATAGTTCGACGATCGAAAAACAATTTTTCGACTATGTTACTTAAATTATGTTGCTCATTTTTAGAAAAGATCGAAGCTTCTAAATTCTAAATTATAAGATACTTAATTTTCAAAACATTCCTCCAACGTACCACATTACTGAGCATCTTCTTAAATATACAATTATAATAAAATACCTGGGATCGATGTAAAAGCTCTCTAAGTTATAGACAAGCCATTACTAGGGGAGAACGGGGAAGTAAATAACGACTGACAACCAAAGCGAACGTGTCCCGATTTACAATGTGCTCCCAATTATTTGTAACTGACTAAGAAATTTCACAAAGAAAGTGGATTTACTTGAAGTTACCCATTTCTCAATTGTTCGAGAAAATATTTCGCCCTTCAATACAATAGCTTTGTGACAAAGTACTTAAATATAGTTAGATCCTATTAAAAATATTTAAAAATCATATTACATGACGAACTTCAAAAGAAATACAAAAACCCGATGAAGAGAGCATCATTTTAATAATTTCGGCATCTTTCATATTTTGAAGGCTATAGATTATTTAAAGATGGTAACCCGAGACGTCTGGTGTATTAATTTTTAACAGACTCCACAAAAGGGCCGGTAGCATGTCTCAAGACCATCATGTTTGTGAAAAAGTTTTTAATAAAACGTCAGATCGATCGATTTCGTCTGCTTCTGCCAGTTTAATCGAGATACATCTTAGTTTACGAAATTTAAAAAAGATAAGTATTTTTTTTTAATTTCATGTTCTTAAAGAAAGTATTCTTACTTCTTATAACTTCAAATCGTAATATTCTCGAATTCACATAAACAATAAAGACTATCTATAATAGAATAGAATATAAACTTTTTTTTCTAATATGACATAACTACAATTTATAATGATAAACAATTCAACACTATTAACCACCCTTCAAATAATGACCCTTATAATTCAAATGAATCACGCAACAAAATCGCATATGTCGTTAAAATTATCTCGGCATTATAAAATGAAATATAAAAACGTGATCACCTTTATCTATGTAGATTCATCCGTTTGACAATGGCCGTAACTAAAAATAAAAATATTTAACATTTGAATTTAGAACGTTTTAATTTTTTTTTTTTTTTTTTTTTATTTGAGGTGTTTATTTTACTTAAACAAAACATAAACGCTTAAAATATAATCCATAATTTAGTATCATAAGAAATCAAGAAAATAATCATAGTATTGGATAATTTATTTTAATTAATGGGATATTATAGTAAAAATACGGTTTGTACTGCTTAATTTGTAATACTATAAGTAGATGACGGAGCAAACTCGAATATTGATACTATTTTTATCCATTCAAAACGTACTTAATCAATACTCAGTCTACGTTTTCAAGTTTGTAGTCAAGCTTCTTCTAGTTTTTATGTATTTAAGTATAATAAAGTGGTTATAGTCAACATAATATATCGTTATAACAAAGTAAATATATTATTTGTCGGATTACGAAAGGAAACGATTAAGAATTCAAGACACAGCCGTATAAACTCCATTCGTACAATATTTCCGGAAGGGGCGACATTACTTTTCTACACATATCTAGCTAAATATTGTAAGTCTGCACGTGTTATTTTTATAATTACTTCCAGAAACCGACACGTGTTCAAATATTAGAAACACGTCAAAAAAGAGTTCTCTGACCTGTTTATGACTTTGAAAAAATTCTACAAAAACTGCGACCCAATCGTTTATAGAAAAAGTGTAATGTAACGTACCTCGTAATCGTTCTTAAATTCGGAACATAATACGCAAAAAATATATGCGGTCCTATACCCCATTCAACAGGTGCATTACGAATTCAAGCATACGCAAAGAAGCACGCAATGTCACCTATTGAATACAAAGAATTCTGAATAGCAGGATTAAACATTAGATCCGGGGATTAGGCCGGGAGCTTTACAATTCCGCTAGACGAATGTGAAATACCGCCACATGCTACGAGTACATTTCTCGAAGAGTGTAGTTGATGGCGCTATAAAAAACAAGCATCAGCGTCGAAAGACGTTAGGCCTGCGGAGATTGGTCGGCGGGGCGGTGGGTAGGGGACGCCGTATTGATCCGCCGCCCCCGCCCGCGCCGCCGCCCGCACCCCCGCCAGACATTACAGAAGCACTTGCAACCCTCGCCCCTGCGCCGCACACCCAGCCGCCCGCCGCCCGCCGCCCGCCACCTCCCGCCCGACACCCCGACACCCCTACGCCCCGACACCGCGACACCCCGACGTCCCGGCGCAACGCAACCACACCCCTTTTCCATGCGAACACCGAGTCACGGGATTTTCCAATTCAATTTACCTAGCCATCGATAAATTCAATGCCAAAAACCTAAAATCGACTCGCAGGATAATAATCGCTAGCGACAATAGCATAGCGATAAGAACAAATGAAATATTCCGAGAAATGCGAGCGCGGATTTGTCCAGTGCGGGTTTTGTCAGAAAAAAGACACGAATGTGAATACTGCTGTAGGAGCATGCGACATGTTTGTTGCCATATATAGTTGGGAGTTGATTCAATTATTATGGGCACAATGAGCGGGGAGGCATTTTCGTAAGTTCAATGACTTCGAACAATGTGTGCGACGCGATAATCGAACCCCCTTAGCATCTTGGACGATCCGATATTTCATCGTACAAACGTGGCACATGGCCAAGCCTAGCCAGACCCCGTCTAGTACTACGTCTGATTCATAAAAATTCCTAGTAATGTTCGACCACTATTTACAACTGCAGGTTACACTGCCCTTTACCCCCCTATGATTACCATAGCGATAATAATAGCTTCTTGGAAAAGTTGGGGATCGCTCGTACGTGGTTATTTGTCAACAATTGCCGTAGTTTAATTCGCAATGAGTCAATATTCGTAGCTTGTGCTGACTCATCAATGCAAGTTAACTATGGGGCAGGAATAAGTGCGTGACGCACGGTACGTAGTCATACCACATCAGGGTGTACTTCATACGTACACTTCTGTACTGATATTACAAGGCAAGATTTTTTGCTTGCTTCATTGTGCCAAATAATCCTTTAAAAACCTCAATATTTTTATCGAATACAACAGAGAATAAAGGCTATTTATTTATAAAACTAACAATGATCATTTTTAAAGATCTTTTAATAATAATAATAAATATATTATATAGGAATCACAGGAACCTATCTTTTTGGAGGTTATTTTAGTATGATTTAAAACCCCTTAAGTTCAAACTTTGAAGCTTATATAATGGATTTATACTTTCTATCAATGCATGTTTAATATGCGCCCCTGGGCTTAGGAACAGAATTAACATTAAAAATTATAATAAAAGGAATGTTCATGTCCCCCATGTCTAAAAGCATGTGGCAAAAGAAGGAAATTAAACACGTAATGAAAAATGACATTATCGATATAGTATCATTCCATTAGCCGAATCGACGATAGGGGTACACAGAAATATTAATCAATCGACTTTCAAATGTTTTATTACCGAATAATAATTGTACGTTGTAAAAACATGTGATCCTTAATATGAAATATCAATTAAATTGAAATGCAATTACATATAATTATGTATTATTTATGAGTATATGACGGCATAAATTAAAATTTTATTATTCTTAAATAATACGCAAAACTTTCATGTAGTTTATTCCTAAAACATAAAGGTGTATCTAAATTAGAAATTATTGGACGAAACTAGGGATTGCAACAAATTCAGTACACGCCCCACGCAAATTGCAAAGATGTAGGTACCTAGCGACTTGGTTGTCAAGTTCGCTCAAGAACATTACTTTCTAGTGACTCATAGGAAGAGAGCTATCTCGCGCAGACGTTCTCAATAAGGAAGAGGGTAATAAACAAATTCATCTCTCCCATCTTATGTGGCTTCGTAGCCCATTAAAATGCACAATACTGCACTTTATTCATAGAGACCGGCATCGTTGCTCGAGGGGCAGTCGCATAAATACGCTCCAACAAAGAATAGGATATCCACAATTAAAGCTTTTTGGTGTAACAAGTGAGTCAAGTATCGTATCGTATCGAATTCCCAAGCATAGACGAAGTTAAATGTAATACTAATGATGCAACGTATTGCTTAATGAGTCAGTTTTCGAGATAGCCTGGTGAAAGAATATAAAAAGACCACGATAGTTTTTATTCTCTCGTGTTCGTATATAATTAAGCACTCTCAGAAAAAGAAAGCCACTCGCCACAAGGGCGTGAGTACGACGATTGTTCTCGGAACACGTATTTCTGAAACTGACTTGACCTAATTGAATATAATGGTGTTATTCAGTGGGCTGATCCCATCAGGAATATCAAGAGAACGCATCACACAGAGGCACTCTTAAAAGGCTGGCTACGTCCGGCGCGGCCCATAATAGGCTGGATTTCATCTAACTGTTATATGTCATTAATTTAATAGCGCTATTAAGTAAGGAATTTCTGTGTAGATCAGTTGTGAACCAACATGAGTGATCGACTGTTATAAGTACACTTTTTCATTTAAGGTTAGGTTCGTATTGTATCTTCTGATAAATATACATACAAACTAATGTATTCATCTACAATGTTATTTATAAAGGCTTGATTCAAGCAATTTAGTATGTGTTTTCACATTCACGATAATATACTCAACAGATAAAAGACTCAGTCATACCAAAGCGATTCATTTTGTACCATTCGCCGTATAATCATGAAATATTCATTGGAAAAAAATTTTTGATTGCGACGACATTGATAAATTACTTGCAAGATGCACGCGAATTGGAGATGCTCAAACTAACGATTTCGACTCTCACTTTCGCACTTGAATTTAACGATCCAACTTAACACAGACTGAAAAATATCGCTCGATTTTAAAAATATTTTTGCATTAAGTACCGGTTCAAGGGCAGATCAGTTCATATTTTTGCGGCAGCTGGATAGCGCGGTCATTAACATAGTAAGTCAGCGATAAGTGTGCTATATTTAGCTTAAGCAGGGATAGGAGTTGTGCCAGTCCCGCACCTCGTTCACACCTACGCATCCCCGCCCTTACAGATACTGCCCGACAACCACATTACACACAGGAAACGCACCATTATTACCTACTACACATCAACACGCTACCAAACTATCGAAACAAAAAATAAAACATACACGAAGATCGTTCATTTTATTAAACCAACAATCGTAAGCAATCTTTCACAGAGGCCGCTTTGTTAAGCTCGAAAGCAGTTAACATTAACAAGAAAAGTGGCAGATAACTCATGCGCCGTCGTAAGTAGCCTGTCGACGGATGGCCCGATACATTATCTGAACCACTGGAACGATAAAAACGAACAAAGAACAATGCCGATTGCGTTTAAACTCCATTTCTGTCATTCCATTTTTAAGCTCTTACATTTTAAATCGTATCGCATATGGACGTATTTCATACATTGT
>DWAJ01000522.1:0-31721 GCA_018238005.1 Eurema mandarina
CAATAATTAGCTCGAAATCAATGAGAGCTCAATTCGTAGATTACCTACTCAATAAATGAGTGATCGGTGCTTCCATTAAGATTTATCATTGTACGTGAAATTTACTCGGAATAATGAAAAGTGATCGTGTTTTAATTGCGTAGGTTGGACTTTGTCGATCAGTTTGTTAATTAATTGTGCAGTAATGGTTATTTTACGAGGATTCCGTTCATATCTGTAGATCGTTATAATCTGAGATCGTCAACTTTGTTAAATTCTGTCATATAAATTATAGTTAATCCGATTGAGGATGGGAAATAATGTTGTTGGTGTAAGATTTTTTATAACAATGATTAATATTCTTAGGTAAATCTGCTTGACTTTTCAGTACTTATGTAACAATCTGTAATTATTCTAATAAAGTCTCAGTCCTCTGAATTTGTTATTACAAATATCTAATATACTATTGAAGTGGTCATTGGAATTTTTTGTCAATTAGTTTAAAGCATCCATAAATATTTATAAAATATAAATGAGATAAGTTCAGTCGATTCAAAATAATGAATTATCTAAACGTAAACAAAGTGATAAGAAAAATTCTATCATGACATTAATTTTTGAATAAATGTACACTTTTTAAAAGAAATATTTTGATATGGAAACTATTAAATAAATGTGAACCTATTTTTCGATAATTATCTAAGGCATAAAAAGATAGTATCCACCTATTAAATTACTTACACTTAAGACTACCTATAGTAGATATTAAAAAATAAAAATCAAGTAAACACTGTTTCACTTCAAGTGACCGGTTTTAATAAGTGAAGGAACAATTCACCTGAGATTTATTATTATATTAATAGAGATATTTCAGCAAATTGCCGTTCAAATTACTTTAGAGTTTAGCGATTGTCTGCGATAGCTCGACACTTATATTGTGAAATGCGTTGTAATTTTCTTCCGTCTGTTAGTAAACACATATTATTAAAGGTAAAAGACAGAAAAAAATAGGGGCTAAATAATTGCTTTACCTACCTACATATTTTAAACATACAGTCTCTTATGCAAGGTTGCCTTTATTTTTATATTATATTTTTACTATATTGATGAAGTCAGTTTTCTAGAACAGATAAAATAAAAAAGAATGGTTATTCATAGTTAGTAGATGTTTTAAATTTTTGTTTTGGTTTGGACGGTGCACTATTTTTATCTAAAAATGGAATTATGAATATGAAGTTATCTAAGATTAGATCAAACTATTCACGATTAGAACTGTTTTGATGATTAACTTATCAACGTATCAAAACATACATAGTTAATAGCTCTACCTGTTTAAAATCGACCAGTAAATGCAATCTATTCCTTGAACTAATCTCGATCTTCTCCAATTTCATTCTTCAAACCCGGAAGCCTCCCACAGACTCCCGGGGTAATTAAAATGAAGTAAACTGATGAAATATTCTAATCACTGGTGCGGGCGATGTCCGATAGGGCGGTGACACACGCGCGCCCGCACACGACGCGCTTTGCATAACAAAGGGCGCAATTTGGACGAAAAATGGACAATCTTATCATCTGTACCGGGTGGAGCTTGCCCTTGGCCGGCTACTAATGGAATTTCTTACTGGGATTGTTTGTGAACTGAGCCGTTTAGTCTTCGGTGGGAATTGTTTTGGACATCGACAATTATTTATAACTAGCGACCCGTCCCGACTTGCTCGAATATATTGTGCATGTATTATACATATAAACCTTCCTATTGAATCACTCTATCTATAATTGGTTTGTCATATTTAAAGATTTAAGCATTCATAGGTATAAATTGACAGAGACTACGACTTACTTTGTTTTAGTGTAGTTGTGGTGATTGCGACGGTTGGTAAATGTTTAAATGCTTTTACAAGTATATCTGTCACAATTAAGATTTTATGCTATGTAGTGATAAACATACTGCATGAAAAATTATTGATATTGCAATCTTAGCTAATTATAGTTTTAAGCTACGAATATTATATAGGAAGATCTAAATATCCATTTTGGACTAGTGGACTGTGTGTTTGTTAAGCATACAGTCAGACAGATTTTGGCAGTAATTATCTAAATGTATATATCTAGTAGGTACGCTCCTTTCTCGAGCCCAAACTCGTAATTACAAATGAAGTAGGTAAGCACTTAATCTAATTCCGAGCATGTCTGTGCTACAGATTCAAATATAGCGATATGAATCTAGATATTTATTATTCTCTGGCGCGCCGCACGACTTCTATTTCACCTAATGAATATTTTAAAAGATTTATGTTGAAACAACTGGGGATTAATGGACCCTTATTGTTAACCCTAATGTGGAGTGCAATTTACATTGTAGGTACGTACTATATACCTAGGAAAGTAGGTATTCTAATTAGTGTATATTTTGAAAAGGTTGTATATTTTACTGCCCTATTAAAAATTTTAGGTTCAATTATCTTATCATGGTGCTATTTATTAGAATTTTATTACACTAAGAACAGTTTATTTTCGAAGGCTAATAAAGATAACATTAAAATTTTCTATTCATTATAAGTGTTAGATGTTAATATAAAATAATGAACAATCCAACTTCTCTTTCCACAGCTGCGTGGCTTGCAATTCCCAACAATAGTTAGTTTTTAGTAAATTTACATGCGAGCATACAAAACAATGCAGTTAGCATCGGAATTAACCGGCAGTGGGTTGTCGCACAATAAACAATACAAAATGTTGAACAAAAACGAGCTATAGAAGTATAGAAACGTCGGGCAACAAGAAGAATAGGAAAATTGCTTGAAAAAATCTATTTGTTGGTGTCTGTGCGTATTGTTGTAGGCCAATCGCGCGCAGGCGGCCGCCCGCCTCCTCGCAGCCGACCAATGGCCGCGCGAGCCGCAAGAGCAGTCTCTTTTTAAGTTTCAACCTTAACTTCTGCCGATTTCCCGCCTCGACTCCTTGAGCTATGGTTGAACGATGATTTATTTTATGTCACATTTGCGTATGATGTTAGGTTAGGTTATGTCTTATGCCGCTGTTGTTAGATTGATAATAAAATCGATGGGACATTTAAATAAAATAAGGTTTAGTAATATAACTTTATTACTGTTGTTAAGCTTTCTTTTAAATGAAAATGTGTTTTTTTGCATCGTTTGAAATTAAAAGTTAGTAGACACTTTTAAAGTTTTTAGTTGGTAGGTGAAGAGAACATTGTGTCTTGTCATAAGGCATTAATGCTACGAAATTAAAAAATTATAATTAACACATAATGGTGTTTGTTTAGCATCTATAGGTTCAAGTCTTGAATTATATTTGTATTTAAGAAACACTTTATTATCTACGTGAAATGAAATAGTTATATAATAATATAATAATTATTGTATGAAATAACTCTAAATAATTTGATAGCTGCCAAAAAGAGTCTAATCAATACTAAGACTGTACCTTACTACTGTACTAAATCAATTACCTACCTATAAAAGCTTATTAACACATTCAATCAATTCACAATGGTATGTGAATAAAAAAAATGAGTCCATCTCCTAGAGAATGTAAAAATACAATACTCTTATTTATTGCTTTATCAAGAGAAGAAGACATGTATTTTGCTATATTCCAAGGATATAACTAAAAAATAATTACCTATTATTATTCATTAATCTATCCGACGGACATTAATTTTTAAGTCACCATCCGAATTAGTTGAATTGTTATTTTAATCACTGCTCTAGTATTTGAATGTTTCAATTGCCATATTAAATTACTCATAGTAAAACCTATACTGTTCGTCGAGCAGTACCTACGAATTACCTGTTTTAAGAATATTACCTACCTATTAGATACTGTTCTGTTAATGAAGAAATTTGTTATTTAGATCTAATTAATATTAATTATACTAATAAATTAATTAATTAATACTTATCTACCTGTATTATACACATACATATCTAAAACTCCTAAGAAACATATTAAACCAATGTCCCAAACTCCTTAATCTTTTTCTATTAACCGCTATACACTAAAGATTAGCCTAATACGGACATTAGTCTAATCTCAATCTTGAACCTACTAATAAACATTCAATCAAAAATCGATTAAAACATAGCGAAGCCTATCATAAATCGCCTTCGAAAACACATATCATTTACCTAATTAGATTGGGCGTTAAATCGCCAAACAACCATTTATAATCTGTTCATTTAAAAATAATGCCGTATAAAAAACTCGTCAAAGATATTGTCAGGAGATAGGGCCCAGTGTTCGCAGGCATCGTTTGAAAAAACCAAAAAAAAACTCCTGAGGCGATCCGTGACTCCTATTTTTTTGTTTTATTATTTTTAATTCATATTATCGTCCGGCTATCCCCTTTAATTTTGTTTTTAAGTATGGTCTTCGGTATGCTGCCAGCTACGTTTATGGGTATTCGGAATTCTGTGGCGTATCGTCTACGCTCCGATTTCGTGTATGTAAATGTGGGCAGGTGTTTTAATAATTGTGACAGATGTACGAGTAAGAGCATTTGAGCATTTACCAACCGTCGTTATTAAACTATAAGCTACTTTGCTTTATATTAAGAGTAATTTATATGAATTAAAATAAAAAATGTAGTACTTACCTAATTTTATAGCACAAGGAAGGCAAAATTAACAGGAAAATCTGTAAAGATAAATTTAAAATTTATGCATGAAATCAGGAAAGCTTTCCTGATTGTAGATGAATTAGTACCTACTTCCGTGAGTGCAAAGGCGGTTAAAATAGTTTTCTTATATGTTGATGATATATTCACGCTTGTAATCTGTAGACGATTACTTCAGAGTGTAGTTAAGAATAAAAAATATTGAAAGCGTAACCTTTTAGGAATAATTTTCATTCCCTGGAATGATTTAAATACTACCAATCTGTTTGGCAATTCTTTTGTACCCTTCTTTTCTTCACTGTCTAGTAATTTTCTTTTTTAACAGACTTATAGCTAGTTAAAATTCACTAAGCAACGAATACTGGCAAACTCAAAATTAAAAAAAAAAAGAAAGAATGAATGACCATAAATCGGTTAATGTCTAAATCTGTGTTGGCGTTAGATCTCGCTGCAGGAAGATTTGATTCATCGCGAAGGGCCAAGGATCGCATCGACCCGCCTACTTCCACTTGAGTTATGAAGTGGGAAACAGATAGTACAATTAGTTTTCGAGTAACTACATACAGATAATAAATATTCGATATTTATGCGACACGTGAATGCGTGTTATTAACGGCGTGCATAAAGCAAGCTTAAATTGTGGTCATGACATTTCAGCTCTAGTCAGAAGTCAATGACTGTAAAATGTTTTTCTATTACTAATTTAATTTGGTGATTGGAAATGAGAATTAAGATAACGGGAAAATAATAAAAAATATTTATATTAAAAATATTTGATTATTTCTGAACGAACGTATTTATTTTTGACAGCCAGTAATAACATAAGACATGGAAGAAAAATTAAATATAAAATTCACGATTTAACGCATTTTGACTGATTTCGAGTCTGACTAAAACGAATATATAGGTATGTTGTCTAGCTTATTCCATTTGAAAAAAACATTAAAACCTTATGTATGAGTACCTACGTATAACATAAAAAGCTATATTTCTTAAATATTTTAATATTGTCTTGTACCTCTTAAGCATATCCTTAAAAAATTTGTTATATTATTTTTATAATATAATGCTAGCATTTGTTCTTAATTTTAACTTTAAAAGATTAATTCATTACAACTTAAATATCTTTCCAGTTCTTTTCTGTAGATATTGTTGAAATTCCATGATGTTTCAACAGTGTCACTAGGTGTAAGAATATTTGACTTTGTCTCAAATACAAGCAATTTTTTTCATAGCATTACGCATTCTTGCATCACATACGTATGTACCTATTGAACTAACTGCGAAGCTACATAAGACAATCGTTTACATTTAGCGAGGTACAAGTACATAGCTGGCTCGGGCTCGAGATGGACGCGATACCACTTTCGAGTCGTCGAGTATAAAATTATTGGAAAACTCACTTCGTGCATCTGCCCGCTTATGCTGTAAACGATCCCAGGAGTAGGTCCAAGATAAATCTGCAAGATAAAGAAACTCGCATACGATTTGCGTTTGTTCGAACGGTAGTTGCTATTTAAATTAGCAGTATTTTTAGGTATCATTAGATTTGAGATTACAATGCTCATTAGAACGAACTATTGGAAGATATGGTAGCCGGTAAAGAAATGCTAGCGTTAGTAAAGATCGTATCGATTTTCGATATTCTACTTTTATACTAATATATTTATAATTACAATATATGTTAAACTCTTGAACATTAAAAATATTTATCTGTATTTGTTAAAACTAAGGCGATCTGTTTACCTTAAAATAACACATGAGATAAAGTTTATCAGAAGAATTATTTTTTGTGGTTATGCGAATTAAATAAAAAATATCGAATGTGCTGTTTTAATTAAACGTTCTGTAGGTACTATGCACATTCTTACCAGACATAATATGAGACATGTTATATTAAGTAATAGTTTTACAACATGCGTCACTTTTAATTTAGCAATAAATAAAAAGCATACATTAATAAGTGCCGTAAACGCAATAGTAAGTACATATTAATATAATATCTACTTATAATTGAAGTGTTGCGAGAGCTCGCGGCCAGGGCGGGCCCAGACACCTGTACCATACATTTGAATATTCTTCCCAATCGATATTTTATGTGATCGCCCTGTAATTAACCACGAATTAAGCGTTGATTGCCGAAGCCCGTTAACGCCTAGATGTGATGACCGACGCTTTACTTTATGTTTTGTTTATCTTACATTCTTTGAGATAAACCTCTTGAAAACTTAAGCAATATTTACTTATTTATATACTAAACTTTGTTACTTTATAACCTAGACGAAGATAAACGGTTTTTTTAATCTTGAAAAACAATCCGAAGTTAAATTAAGTGCTTTAAGTAAAGTTAATACGAAATTGCAAAAGTTTCGATCGCTTAAGTTATTAAAGAGGATCCCACCGCATTGAGTGCGCTAAGATCGTAAATAAATAAATAAGGCCGAATTTAATAACAAGCCTGGACCTAAGTAATGGCCGCCAGGAGGCAACGCTACATATATTACGAAGTCCGTCATTTTATAACTTTTACGTACATTTTTTTAGCGTTATATTAAAACGTTTAAACACTATAATTTGATCGTCGTCGTCGACCTTTTTGGTAAATCCAATGGACGGAATGGAATTTGTTAACGTGGAAAGCCGCGTATGTGGCTTAAATGGAGCCAGCCTTACTTATAATTTAATCTTAAGTTATTTTAAATATTCATGAAAGTTTGTTTGTTTAAAAAGCAATAAGCGATAGGAATGTTTAAATGGATACTGAAGACGTCCTCACGTTTCAAGGAAACAAAAAATACTTTGACACTTCATCTTTATAGCGTAACGTATGAAGCCATAAATTAATAACTCGATAATCATAATAATTATTGTGCATCGCACGGGGCGTTCGGTTGCTCGAATTAATTGCATATTTATGTGAAAAAAGTTAAGAATTCATGCGACATCGCTGACTGGCCGCCGCGGCCGCCTTATAGGACTCATATCGACACCATCAGTGACGAAGCTCACAGTGCATAAAAAACAGTTAATAGCATTCCGATACAACGCATTGTTCATTTCTCGATGCGACCATTATGACAGATTTTCGACAATATGGATCGATATGTCCTTTTGTTTTTGCGCCGCGTACACCGAGAATCACAATGAGGACCCATAATGAATGGGCGGAGGTGTGTACGGCGAGCTGCATCGCAATAACGATGTACGAAAAAGTGCTCAACGCATCGGGTCTAGGATTCCATCACGAGCGGCCGTGGCGGTGTTGAATGGCTTTTCAAAGGCGTGCTTGCGCGGGTGCTTGTCGCCTCGTCGTATGTGAGCTCTTTATCCGGCGAGGGCATGTCTTTGGCTCTCCGCCGCGATCTAGATTGGCGGCGCCGGCTCGTAGTGCCCGGCGCGGGCGGCACGATGCTATCGTTAAACAGCCAGCGTGACAATTGCTAACAACGGCGCCGAACCACATCGCGAATTATTCACACCGAATCCGACTCGCCTACGTTCCCGTAATCATTGACATTCCAATTTCTTATGACCATATGCTCGGTGCCTACATACCGCCGGTACAGATCTCACTCAGTGCGTTAGCGATGTCATCCCTGATAGCAAAGAGAAATTATACAAGCTCCGCGAGTTACTAAACGCGTTGAATGTTCTTAACTATGGATTAATATCATTGAACTATTTGAATATTTCTTTAATCTTGAAATGGCTCTACCATCTAGCATTCATTGCACAAAGGATGTTTACTATAAATAATGAATGAATTGAAGATAAGATGGAAACTATTTAAAAATAATATAAAGCTATGACTAAACACAGGTTATCGAATACCCTTATCTAGAAAAATGCTGCTTAAAAGCAATATAATTATTTCTAATTTTATAAAAATTGTGTCCAAATATGTGATATGATTTCAATTATCTAGGGTTTTGAATATATAAACCACTTAAGTCGTGAATGACTCGGGGTCTTTCAGGAAGGGCGCGGACATCATCTTTCAAAGGCTGGAAAATACTTTCAAGTCCCAAAAGTCTTCATTGGTGGCGATGACCACTTTCCATGTTATAAAAAACATACATAGAAAGACATATATGACAGACAAACATGGTTATACAGAGCTATGAAGCGTAACGCATGCTTATTGATAACATTTTCACACCGCGCGAAACACGAAAATTATCTCTTGTTTTATGAATGTATCATTACGTGTCGACCAGGAAGCGGCGTCTTCAAAGGTTGGTGTATCACGTACATAAGTAGCCACGAGAAAGCTTCACATTGCTTATTGTGAAGCTTTCTCGTGGCTACTTACGTATTTTTATTTGTCTGTTTTGAAGATTCATCTTACTTCTTACATGTGAGAAGACGAATAAGCAGTTGAAAAAAGTAATTTCGCGAATAGAATGAGAATACGTCAATAGGCATAAATAGGTACGAATAAACAATTTAAAAACTTTATTTATTATGTAGGATGATATTATATATAACTATATTCAACTCCGTTTTTAAACAGTTCCTGTTAATATATCTGAAAAAACAAAACGTACAAAAAGCTTAAGCTACTAATTGTCATATTCTCGCATATTACCAATCTATAAACCAAACAATCTCATTATTGCCTTATAAAGAATATTGACTTATAAAGTCACATTCAGTTAGTCAATTTTGAAGCAAGAATCAAGTGGAACTTAAAATACCACTGTTGATATCCGCTTATTTGAACTAATAAAACATTCTATTATTCTCAATAGATATAATAATTAAACTACTATAGGTATAGTAATAATTGACTCTATATAACGTTCAAAATAAAATTCACCGTAAACCAACGCTCCTATGAGCTCTTATCTACTCTACATAAAGCATCTAAAACATGTTCTACAACTTCAAGGCACCCAAGAGTTTATCTTAATACATCTCTTTTTAAAACCTGGAACAGCCATTTTCATACTAATGAATTTCACTCTTACAACCGTGGCTGTTTACCACGAAGTATAATGGTCAAGATGTCCCGTTTCTCGGAAGGCGTGGTGGAGTCGAATGGATGCCAGCACGTGCGATAGATCAGATAGTGTTCTACAACTCGCAGACATGCAAAACTCTAAGTGGTTATGCTGAAATATAGTTCAAATGTCATAAGTTATCGGACGATCGTACGCTTGCCTTATAACGTTTCCTATGACTAAAATGGTGAACTCCGTTTGTACTTTGTACAGACATTTAAACGTACTCGCTACCTATTATACAACATTTGTTATAGGTTAGTTTAAATGTAGCAAGAAGTATTTAATTCTTATATTTTTGCAAATGTGCGAAAACTAGGTATGTAATTACACAGTTTAAAACTTTTATGACATTAAAAATTAAAAGAACCTAAAGTACGTTCGAATTACGATGCTTTTCGCGTCAACAGAGACACCTGTAATGCCAAACAGATAGTAAGGTATGGCTATAAACAATGTCCCAGCGTTTTTACCATTCATGAAACCCAACCAGACGATTACGAATTCCTCTCACGAAATTCACCAGCATCAGTCAAACAACAAAGGTTTTAATCGAAGATAAAAAATATATCGCCTAAAATCAAATATCGTTATGAAAATTTGTTTGACGTACGAAAAAGCGCGAGGAACGACGCATGCGCGGGAGACCGCCGGGCGCGCGCGCATTCCCGTCTTTTTGCTCAAACTCGCGACGTATTTATTGCGAGCTCCAAATCTCTGCTCTTCGCAGATACCAGATTCGACAACGATTCTCCCACTTAGAAATCAAAGCTGTTGTATCTCCGCCACTTTTTATCGGGCGAATTATATGCGTTCGCGTCAGACTTGTGAATGGTTTTAAATTCGGTATCCTTGTGGCATTTATTGGTTGGTAGTGCGTTTCCCACGTTTTTGTTTACTAGTTAGTTTTACTTGCGTTGTGAAATAGTCATATCTAAGTAAATAGTCATCCAATGAAAGGTTTCTTTTCATCAGAAAGAGACTTATGATCTTTAAATAATTTATTCTGTAACTCCATTCTATAAAATAGCTTAGTTAATCACCAAATAACATAACGCGATGACAAAAATTAATATGTTTAATAAATCTGCATGTTTAGTAAAAAGAATGTCCACTAACAACTAAGCATGTCTGTTTAACATCGAATGACGCTATAATAAGAAGTTTTGTTTTAATTTAGCTGGTGGACATCGATTTGAATTTCGCCGGCGATATCAGCGAATATGAATAAATTGCATAAATATTTATCGGCTCGCATTATGCTACCGCTCGGGCGGCGTCTAGCGACAAAACGAACAGAAGATTCTGGACCGACATAATTGTTTTTGCTGATATTCGTGTATCTTATCGAGCTGCTCGCGCCCGCGCTTAGGAACTTAAAAGCTATGTTAGCAGATATGTGTTATATAAACAGATTAAAAATTTGTTTAAGGTGATATACTTGGATCGAAAAAATATACCCTAGTACATTAATGAGTTAATTATGAAGTAACTTTGTTGTGTTTAAAACTTTGAGGTTGTATCTATATTTAGGAAAATTAGGACAAGGACAGACAAAGACCAAGTTGTATCTACTACTTTAAATACTATTAAAAGATGAATTTCGTAATGAGAAACTGATTAGACTCTTTAGTAGGTAATGTCTTTTTCAAAGCTTATCTATTATAACGTGAAAGCGAGTCCGGCTTGATCCACGCACACGTACAGCGTCTTCAAACGCAAAGCAAAAGGGAGTCGCAACAATTTTTCAATCGTCGAGCAACATGAAGTATTGTCAGCAGCACTGTTGTAAATCAAATCGTGGCTCTATCCGTCGTAGGCCGGAGCCCGGAGCGCCCCGCTGTTAAACCGCACAAATTTACGATCGCCTCCGAACATTTCCCGAGACCATACAACACGATCCTGATCGGCTCCTCCGCGTTATTTCTACAAAATATCGTGATTTATACAAAACTTCGCTTCGCGGATTTATTGCGGTGACCACGCGTTTCACTAAGGATGTAACGCTTTAAGCTCTGATTGTAAAATTCTTTCACATCTATGTAGAATATGTATTTAGGTACTTCTTAGGTGTATTTTTATAAAAAGACACGTTGTCTAAAATCTAATCGATCCTACTTTGGTCCCTACATGAGCGCCCAGTTTATTTACAACTAGCGTAAGAAATTAAAAAACCAGCTGAATTTCTTACTTCTTAACGACATAACAATAACATCGACATCACATGCAACGCAGTACCTACACACAGTTTTACGAAAGCGACACGAATATATTTCTTTTATTCCAATTTGTCAGCTAAGCCACTCTCAGCGGCGACTTATCTCCGTATTCAACGGTAAGCTCTTGCCAAAACAATACGCCTGAATCGTTAAAAAACGTGCTCGGATACAGCATTTATCATCCTTGATTAAATACCATTGTTTTGTATCGGCCGTAGACGGGGACTCCTCGAGTCTTGCTTCTTTTGGTTCCCAGTCGCATTATGGGCCCTCGGAGACAATAAGTCTGTTAAATTGGCCTTCTATGCTTTGTATATTGTACGTCGCGTCGTATATTTATTCCCGGTTGTTCGTGTATGATCATAATGATGTTGAGAGATTTACTGATATTTGTACAAACGTTTTGTACTTAATCTAAATCGCGTATTGAAAATAAGGAATCCTATAATATTATGTGAACAAAAATATATGACGAAGTAGGTAGTCGACCGGAACACGTGCAACAATGTTGCTGATTTGCGTCGATCTATATATTATGATCATATATTACGGAATAGAAAGACGAGATTTGATTAAAAATATGCAAAGTAAGTGTACTAATTGTTTTTGTTTCTTCCGTAAATACAGAAGCGGAATTTTGTTATTAAACTTTAAAGATAATCTCGATTCTTCGTATATTCTTATTTGCTTTATAAATCCCACAAATCTTAGTAACAGTAAAACCTACAATATCTAGATTCAAAAGCATATGGCCCAGGTTTCTTGAAACTGAGCATTACTAAAAATATTCCGACCTGTACGTGACTTACTCATATTTGTCGGCAGACTTCAATACGTAAGCCCATTGTATGTGAAAAGTATACTGAATGTATGTTCCAAAATAAAAGAACCAAGCCAAAATAATGTTTTTCCCAGTGAAATAACATTACCTTCCAAAAATGCTTCAAATTATTTAGTTATTAAACCAAGTACCTTAGTTAAAAATTATAAGTCGCAACATTTATCTATTGTGGTGAGAACCAATTCTTATCGAAAATTCCTGCATAATAATAATATAAGTTAAGACCCAAGAACACTTAACCAATAAACTATTCCTAAAGAAAATATTTACTAATAAAATTGTTAAGCAGAAATTACTTAGAAATCATGTTACAAATTAACTAAAAGATGGCCGTAAAATTATAACGACAAATATAATATGATTATTCATACTAATAATAGTTTAAATACTATCGCCTGCACTCAACATAACTTTAACTCAAGTAAACTTTTATTGTTTTGAATGATAGATAGCGTTTTAACACTACTTAAAAGAACAATAAACCCTTTTTATTTCTCCAGTTATTCGCTGGATTTACGGCGAAGTCGATGAAGCGTCATATTGACATGGTTAATTCATATATTAATTAGAATCAATAATTGCGTCGGTACTTAGTACCTTCTTAGAAACGTATATTTCATATGACAATTATATCGTAAAGTTCACGTCTAATGGGTAATGGTAAAGTTGCCGACGTTTTTACTATTTACGTTTGATTGGTTTTTGCGGTTTCGACGATTAATTATAAAATGCACTTACAATGTTACAAACCTGAAGCAAAGCGTAACGGAAACTATATTGAGATATGGATCATTTCTTTTACTATAAGAACTACCCATGCTGATTGTTTTATGTGTACGTCTACAATAGGAAAACATCAATATAACGAATCATCTTAACAAACAATTATTCTTAAGAATAATTGTCAAAAGAATACAAAATAATCCAATTGTCACAATTTTTGAAATAAAACTGAAACTTGACTGAACTTTGAAATAGAACTTTTCATTTAATATAATAAACATTTTTTAAACAAAATACATAGTTTGATAAAACGGTTATATCTATACATATCTATTGAACTATCATCTTTTTTTTCTAATCAAAATTAATTATTAAAGCATAAGTTTTACGTCTCCAAAGGTATGTAGGTAGCCCTAAAATAAAAGACTAACGGTCCTTATCAGCGTCGAACATTTCGATCTAATTTTGAAAGTGTACAAAGGAAAGGACAAGTCACCGGCCAGTGCCAGCACTCTAATTAATTAAGAAATCACTAGCTGACTACGAACAAAAAACGTCTTGTCTGAAAATAGAATGTCTAGTATTCGGACCGGTCGCAGCTAATCACGAATACAGGTAGCATATCGGTGTATCGCGACACTATCCATTCCGGTTATTAATGAACGGGGTTCCATTTTTGCCCGGACACACCATTGACAGCTGTTTATTTGTCAATGTCCAAAGCGGATCGCAAATCAAAGAAATTTGACTCCTTTGAGCTGCTTCTGGGCTTTACCAATGCGCAGACACACGGCGTTATCTATCACATACACTTTTGTGAAGTCTCATTGAATCTGAGCGACTAATGCATTTTTATTCTAACACGTGATTCGTGCGGTACTAAATAATTAAACATGTATTTGTAAAATAAAAAATATAAAGTAATAAGTGTTCTTTTCTTTAGATTCTGGTGGATATCTTGAGTAGATAGGTTAAGCCAGTAACAGAAATTGGAAAATATTTATTATATAAATATATAAATCCATTTAGATTTGTATGTAGGTTAATATATTTATTGGTGATTTATTGAAACGAAGAAAATAACAATATTAGGAAGCAAAACAACTTTGATCAAACTAGTTCATATCTCATATATTATATCATAAGTAAAAAAGTAAAATTTCTTTATGGTATCTTCAAAACGTTTTTTGGTTTTGATAACCAAAATTATTAGGATACATATCGGAAACATCTTTTAACATTTAAACGTTTATTATAATTATTTCTAATAAGCTATAAAATAATTTTTATAATCTATTAAAACTGGCGATTAACATAGCAAGACCGGACGGTCAGTGTCTTATCGGAAATATATTTAATAATCTTAATGACGTATGTAAATGCTACTGTAAGATTCGGTAGCAATATAAGTATCTCCGACATTCTTTTATCTACTATCAGTTCTTTGGCTTGTATACCCATCGACGTTTTAAGCATCCTTTTTTGGAGACGAATGGATCACCGATCTGATAAGGTTACTTGGGGTTACAATTTGAAGATTAAGAACATGGGATCGTTAGGAAAATGCTTCGAATAGTTTAACGGAAGAACCAGAATTTTATTAGAGATATTTGGAGATGGTAATCCATCCATACACGATCTTATAGCGCTCTATTTAGATCGTTTAATACATTATGATGTTTTGTAATATTTAGGGAAACTTAAGTGATGTGAAACTTAGGCGACTGATTAGCGCAAACAAGTTTTATTAAGGCTGATACATATCATTACATTGTAGTATTATTAGTAGACATTCTTCTTCTGTCTGTCCCCATGGTTTTTTATAGATAGAATGATCCATCAGGAAGGTTTATATGTAATACATAAACATAATAAATGCGAAGAAGGGGCGGCTAATAATATTATGACGATTCAAGTGATATCGCATCTATCCTAGTTCAATACTAAGCTTTACTAATGAACCACTTATATTCTTTCAATTGGTAAAATAAATTTCAAAATGAGTTCAGAGTTTATTCTCTTCAACCTCAAATATGACCCCTTTATTATATAAGTACAGATTTAGAGACACAAATTGTTAGTTTTATAACAAAACAAAGCAGCTGTTGTCAGATTTTATTAAACAAAACAATGACAATACGTGGATAACGATAAACTTATAATTCATTGGTCTATTAAGTGACATATCGGCGGGGGGCGAAGGGCTACCGGGGTCTGGGAGTTCGCCCCCCGGGGACGGGACATGTCCTGCTTAGACGAATTTTATCTGTCATTATTAATTTTAAAACAAACAAAGTAAAAAAAATTGGGGTCGTATTAAAAAAGGAATACGTTTATGGAATTAGTTTTTCGTTTGTGAAGTCAAAGGTTTTATGGTATTTTATTGTATAGGTAGTTTTTTAGTCACCTTTTAACCTTATTGAATTTTGATGGTAAGCTATTATCATTAAGTGTATAATTGTCTATTCATAAAAGCCTGACCAAACAAAAAACAATAATACTTCAAATTGATTGTACCTACTAGATTTTACTATTATTCCCAAATAATGTAATAATAATGAACAAATTCATGACAAAAGATTTTACAATACATATTCGCATTCAATAAAAGTCAGATAAATATTAATTGGTAGGTTCACGCATAAGGAGCATTGTTACAAGATATTAATATCGCCATTATGAGCGCAGCCACCTACGATCGTTTCTTGGAAGTTTAAGCCTTCCGGAGTACAGAGACTGCCACCATCACTCACTGCTTTTCACTTATAATGATGTTAAAAATGTACCCTAACAGCCGAGCTTGTCCACCCATTGTACGGGCTCAATATCCAAAAAAATAACGTTTAAAAAATGACTTCCAATTTATTTGAAGTATAAAAAGTCTCATTTCCCATGACACCCGCCTGGGCGTTCTGCTTATTCACATCGGAGCACCATCCTTCTTTATATCTCGATGTCGTTTTTTATTTAAACAGCTTTGACATTTGGAAGCCGGGTCACTTATTAAATTAGCCTTTGTATTTAAATGAACAATTATAATTATCTGTGTCGCTTTGCTTGGCACTATTTGATGTTTAAATGGGCAGTTAAGGCAGATTACGCTAACAGGCCAGGCTAACGATAACAATAATAACTGTTGATGATAATGAGCGATAGTTAGTGGAACAAAAAATACCACAAATTTCTTTTCATATAGCCTGCGGTGCCAAATCTGATTATCTTTTTTTATACCATCTGCACTAAAATAAACGTTGAAATGGTAAATATTTTAGAAAAAAAATTAATAGGAATAGAAGAATTAGATAATTCTAAGGAAGTAGAAACCACATAGAATATAATGGCTTACTTTCGTAACGTCATTTTGTAGATATCTCTTAACTTTAAAAATATATCATTCATTGACACACAGCTCTAGTATTGGTCACGACTATGGTAATTTATAATGTATAGCAATCATTTGCCTACAGTAGCATCAGATGTATGGACCGAGTCCGATGTCAAAAGTCGATACAGATCAATCGATCTTTGAAATCAACTGATTGTGTCGGCATTCCGATAATGTACGGTAATGAATATTATGATGAACGATCCTATAAGAATTCCTAGCTTATTTATATAGGTAAGAATCTTATATGAAATATTTTTCGTAACATTTATGTGAAACAATAGCTTCAATATTAAGTGACCAATTTGTGAACAAATGATGTGATATGAAAATACCGAGAATTCGTAACGAATACAAATAAGTAACATTATACCATATTCGAGTATGAACCATTAAATATTCGATTGTCATGTCAGTTCGCCATCAGGACGTAACAATGTAAGGAGACAAGCAGATAACTGATGCCCGACATTAATCCTAATGTAGCGATCTACCTAAACGTCGTTTTATCTAAACAAATATTTGAATGCACCAATAAAAGTATAGCAATGAAAAAAGCGGAATGGTGCGCGTAAGGTATTCGATGAGTACGGGTTCTGGGAAGCAGTCCACTGTCATATCACGACAGGCCGCGGCAGGGACGCGCGCCGATATTCAAGGAATTTATATCGATACTTTCCTTTATAAACTATTTATTTTTTACTTTTAATTATTTGTTGATCTTGGCTCTGTATAATTAATTATAATAAGGTTTAAAATTAAGTTAATTAGTATTAGCATTTAAGAAAATTCAAATGTTGTCAGTTTAAAGCGTCACTAATATCTATGAAGATTTGGATTAAAATATAGTTCTTTTTTAATACAATGATTCCTAACAGCATATTTCATTAGTTTTGTTAAAGGATACATTTTTCTGATTGTAATACGAATATAAATGAAAATTAATTATCAATACATGATAATATTATGATGTTAGGTACCTCTCGAATAATATGTTTACTATATTTAATGTGTCGATCTAAAAATAATACAATATCCTTTAACGGAAAATTAAACGCGTACATTTCGTAATGGGTATAGTTAGTTTATACATACTATCAATCTATCTCTTAAAATACCAATAAATAACTTTAAATAAGTATTAAAAGTATCGACACGTCGGTAACGTCCCTAGCTGCGCAAGCGCAGGCACGACAGATGATCAGTCATGACCAGATGCTGCGATAAGCCGCAGTAGCCACTCATTAATCTCCCCACTCCCTCCACTTCCCACTCCAATAATTAACCCAACAGCAACATAGACACTGATTCTACGAATTCACCGCTATCCAAATTTCTAAGCAAACCAGTCGTAACTCGATATGAATATATCGACAATAGCATATCGACGATCGTGATATATCGATACTAAAGTGTTTAAGATTCATCATCACTAATATTATAATAGGGAAAATGACACTAGTTATCTTCTTTCTCATACAATGATTTTCCAATTCTCGTCACGTAGGTTCCGAGCCGTTCTTTTGAGAAATTTTCACACAATCTAATCGGTATTTTCCGTAGACAATAGCAGAAGTTTTTTTTTGCATAAAGGACAGATATTAGATACCTTATAATTTAGAAATCCCAATTTTTCTTTTCGCTTTATCTATGAAATTTTATTATTACAGAACAAGAATATAAAGTCCAAATTTTTTACTAAAGAACGGTTGTTCCAATACTTATAACTCCAGATAGGATAGATCGATTTTAATGATTTTTCCCTAATAAAATACTGAAAAAAGTTTTTACCTTTTACGCGTTATTACCACTACATAGTAAAAACGAATTTGCTTTTTTCTATCCGTCCCTATGTATGTTTAAATCTTTAAAACTACGCAACCGATTTTCATGCGGTATTTTTATTAGAGAGTGATTTAAGAGAAAGGTTCATATGTATGCTACGTGTACTAATGCGGGTAAAACCGCGAGACACAGCTAGTTTCATATAAATTGAGCTAGGTCATAATTTGATGTAGAATTAATGCGATAAAAAATAAAAAAAAATAATAAATATTTTCAGGACATTTGTACACAGCGCCATCTAGTTCCAAACTAAGCCGAAGCTTGTGTTATGGCAACTAGATAACGGAATAAATTACATATACATACTTTTTTTTGTAAATACATACATAGAATACATAGCGACCACCCAGACCCCAAAAAAATAGAAATGTAAATTACAAATATATTTGTCCGGTGTGGGGATCGAACCCACGACCCTTCGCGCAGAAAGCAGTTGTGTTACCACTGCGCCAAGCGGTTGTCATGCCGCGATGACTTTATGGTCGAGCTAATATAGCTCGTAAATGTTAAGCTCTGTTTAATGTAATCGCTTTAAGATTTGCCTAATTGAAGGAGCTATCGCGCAGCGGGAGGCGCTGCCGTGTTCAACCCTAAACTGTTTTATAACCTTATACATATTTGTATCTTTCGATGCTTATATTGGAGATTGTCATTTTATTTTTCAATTAGGTATGAAGTATTTATAGCAATGCTAGCTGTTGCCCGCGACTCCGCCCGCGTGGACTTTCATGTAAATTTAGACCCCCTTCCACCCTTATAACCCTTTTTAATTGGAAAATGGGGAAGGCTCTAGACTATCTGTGTACCAAATTTCGTTCTAATCGGTTCAGTAGTTTAAACGTGATGGAAAGACAGACAGACATACAGACAGACAGACGGACAGACACATAGACAGGGTTACTTTCGCATTTATAGTATTAGTATGGATGGATGTACGGAAATAGAGATTTTTTAGTTATTTGGCCGCTATCAAAGAACATGCCATAGAACAGTCATATATACAGGAATACTTACATACAAATATAATAAAATAAAAGTATTATCCCTTCTTTGGACTTGCCGTAGTCCATGTCCAACCAATATTTAAAGAGACATATTATTCCTTAATATTATCTTCATATACATTAACTTTCCGATAATCTCCAAACTGTACTAAGAATCGTTTGTTAATCCATAAAAATAAATGAAGCCAGCCCAAAAAATCTAGTTTTGGTGAACGCAAAAGAATGTTAATCTGGTTTGTTTTACGACCAACGACGAATTCGTTAGACAACATCAGTTAGTTGTCACGAGTCGCCTCCACCTAATTTAATTTAGACGATTTACCGTTGGCCGCGTCGTGGCTTACCTCTGTCTTGGGATTCTTGGAACTCGTAAAATTGTCGCGGGCGCATCGCATCGCCTGTACAATTGTACATATCCACTTTCTATATAAAGACGCCTACTCAATGTGAAGGAATTCCTTAGACGTATATATAGATAGTGATAGTGACATACGCTTATGGCTATAGAGTACCTTCAGTACAAATAACACTCGATAAATAATTGCTTGAAGGATCTTTTGAAGACAAGGAATGTTGACTTTTATTAAATGGATTTTTAATTGTAAGTATAGGTTGAGTTTGATTAAATATTTATATTTAACAAATTGGTAAAACCACTTGATTCACAATAGTATTCTTTCATACAAAAAAACACCATCGGTTTCCTTACATTATTGTAAGATAGGTATATTTTTTTAAATATTAAATTCAGTTTCATCCTAAAATAGTCATTTCAGATCAGCGATTGAAATAAATCAGTAGGAATGTCGCATTTTATTTTTTTATACTAATTACGTATAATTCCTAATTCTTATTCAAGTTATTATATAAGTTTGTTAAAACAGTGAATTTTAAAAGTACATCACGTTATTAAGAAATACTTTAAACTCAAGACAATACCAACTCTAGGTTTTATAAGCCTCCATCTCTTAAGTACCTATCCTTCTCATCGTTTTTCAAACATTTTCCAACCACATAATTAATTCAACGATGTTATATATTCTACTAATATGTACAGTGAATATTTGTTGAAGGATTTTTTAAATAAATAAATAAATAATTTACGGCATACATCTTTCCGCATCTAAAATGTTCTAGCGTTGAAATATTTAGTAGTTATATTTTTTATGTCTACTTTTAAAATACTACCAGCTTACTAAGGTGAGACAAAATTTCACAAACAGACAGCATGGCGTACGGATAAACATCGCCAAGTGGTGTAAGTTGGCAAAATACATTGAAGACATGTTTTATTCATAGACCAGTAATGCCCGTCACTTGAAACTTTGTAATAGTATCGACTATGTAGTGAGTACAATACCAATAAATCTCTATAGGTACAAGAAATGCTAAAGACGAACAATTGTTCATGAAGCTATCTTAGTATTAGAGCTTTGTCTGGACCCATGCTGGTTGTAGGTATAAAACTTACACATAAAAAATATAAACCAATCTATATTAACGGTATTAGTTTAGTGTAGAAAACCCGTATTATATGCATTATTATGGATATTCGGTTGATATGATACCTTTGTCAATTACTATTATATTTAAAAATTGAGTTATGTTTAAAAAAAATATAAACTTTTATCGAAATTTGTTGTTAAAAAGAAAAAAATGATCAAATAGAATAAATATGGGTTGTTGAAATAAACAATATCTCTATTCTCTATATTAAGTAGAATCATTAGAATATGTTAGATTGAACATTTTTAAAATGTACAGAACTACTGTACCTATGTACCTAACATCAATCAACAATATCTATCCAAGATAACTATACTTATCTCTATAAACAATAATTACTATATTGTTGTTAAATTGTAAGACCATTACCGCGCCTTAACATAAAATAAATGCAATACAAAATGGCAAATCAGATTTCAATTTGAACATTTATCGTGATTCGTGTTGCAAATCCCCAACGGATTTGTGTGCGAGAATTAAAAATATAAATAAGTTAAGTGCGTGATGACATGAATAATTGTAACCACGACTATGGTTTAAACTCTACTCCATTTCCATGTCATTATAGGGTTTTATTCCACTTGCTACTATTGTTCTGACTCAATAATATATTTGCTAAGATTCTTGAGCTGTCATACCTTAAAATTTAACATTAAAACATTAAGTCTTAGGTTGACTTATTTTAATGTTAAATTTTATGGTATGTAAATAGGTTTTCGTATTAAAAAGAAGCTTAAATTGTATGTGCCATAGCAATTCTCTACAAGATTATAGCGTAATATTAGTGTCACAATGTTATATTAGCTAGTTATTTTTATAGTTAGGTACATGAGTTCACCTAAGACCACTTAGGTGTTTATTTTATATTTATATTACAAAATCCAAACGCTGTCTTAAATATTAACGCGAGTCAACGATACAATGCTCTGGTTTACCTAAATTTATTACTGAATATAATGTTGCCTACAAGTTTAATATAAATATACTAAGTTCAAAGCAGAACGCGCCATCAAATGTGAGTACAGACCCAGTGTTGAATAGACTGCTTATTAATACGATATTGCGGTCAAAAGTTAATCGGGTTTAAGTCGCTCGCATCGCCCACGAAGATCCATCACAATCGTCATTATTCACACACAAATTATGTAATTTCAATAAATGGAACTTATTGAATAGTGATGAGCGGCGGTAGGCCCCGGCGGGACCCCTGTAGCGAACCGCGCAACCAACCATCATTCATACACTTTACTACAATAAAAATAACCATAAAACACTATACATTACCCATCTTCCTCGTTTAGCCTATTAAAATTTTCAACTTAACCAGCGATGGAAAGTGAAGTCGAAAATTACTCAGTCTCGTGGTAAGAGAGCAATAAGCACTTAGATCATCATTGTCCAAAATAAATGTATTTTGTTTGAATAAATCAAACGTCTGGAGGTCGTAGCGAGTGTTAATGAAACACAACATTAAGTACTTACTGCAAGTAAAAGCTACTAAAATAAAACAAGATCGTTATGGTCTAGACGATTTACATTTTGTATTTTAAATCGAAACTATTGATTATACAATAGGCAATATTACTAAACGATATTTTAATGTTAAAAATCAGAACGTATCTCGTCCGAAAATAGTGCCTTTGTAATAGGTGTAAGTAAATTCTCGTTTTAAAAGATACGAGTGTTGACATTGACTAAATTAAATTAAAGATTACATATAGGTTCCTACTTTTAAGTATAATTTACCTATAATAACATAATATAGTGTTCAAGTAATTTATTAAATATAGGTACAATATAGAATAAGCGTAAAAGGATACCTTATCACCAAAAAGCAAATTTCTTTCAAGCAAAAATCTTTTGTATCTAGTCAATGTCTATGGAATTACCTAAGATTCTGATAAATGTTATTATGAAATTTAATTGTTAACCAAAACCTAAAACAGCACTGATTAAAATCAGTAAACAGTACAAAAGTTCTCGTTTAAAGGATTTAGATCTATATTCTTCTATACTCATTACTAGTGAGTCCCTTAATTTAATTTGACGTTTACACAATTGGGATGAAAGGACCAAGGAATTCCTCTTAAATGTGAGTTCGGAATTATCTATCATTTGTGTGGAGCGAATGTAAAACGTCAACAAAACGCCCAACTCCCAAGTGCACGGGCATCATTTATCAAAACAATACAAAACGGGGATGTTATCGATAAGGATCGCGATCACGACGAGCCTCTAAACCATTTTTAGTGGGTTGACATCGCGCTAATAATACTCATGAGAAAAATGCGCTGGACCCCTGTCATCCCCCTTTTGTTTTTAATTTCTACCTCAGTGGCAGCGATTTAATTGGGCTCAACTCGGACGAGCGCGCCTTCGTATATCACCTCGCCTCGCTTCATTTGAATATTTAAAGCATTTTTTCTCCCCGTCGTATTATTCTCTTTGTACAAATACAATATATGTATATATTTATTTCAGGCCGGCGTCATTTATTCGGTGACGTGACTTACCGATGTCGCGTCCTTCCCAGTATCGGCATAGTTGCGCGGTGAATTCTCTCGCGTTCCATTTAAAAGTATGTAGTTTTGTTTATTTGGTCATTTTGTCCGGCCGCGTGTGGCTGCGCTCTTCGTTGTTTTCTCGCCAGCCCTTATCTTGGACAAGATTGCTCGTTTTTAAATGAAGTTATATCCCGATTGAACACCAGGCAACGGAGGCGAGGCGAATTTTTAATTAGTTTCCGAAGATAGGGGGATTTTAAGCAGGAATGCCTGGACCGTGTTGCGATGCGCACCGATCTCTTAATTGAGATGTGAATGCACAAATTTAAGACTAAAGAGAGATTAGTAGCGTTTATAAAACCGATTCATATTAATTGGACCTTGAGGTTTCTTATCAATGAAATTGAATATCAAGTCAGTGTTTAAATTAAATTGACATGCAAAAAAGTATCAAAGTAAAGAAAAAAAAAACAAAATTGGTTTTCATTTTTTATTTATTTTTATTAGTTTTTAAGGCGACAACGAAAAGAAAGTTTTAACAGAGTGATACATAGCAACAAAATATATTCGAGATTTAAGACTGCTTTAGCTATTTTTTATGAATAGTAGGTATGCATTACTATTCTGAAGAAACCAAAGCGATAACATTGAATCCAATATTATCTGGTTCTCGAGCAATAAATTCGCGACATATTTTCGCAGCGTCCTCCAAAAACGTCTCTGCCGTAGTATTTCCATGCTCTATGGGAAACGATTTTCTGCCATCCAATTCAAATAGCTTCCCATCCTTATGAACGAACGTTACAAAATGGTTACTGGGTTCACTCACGTCAGATTCATCATTCCCGCTCGCTTGGACCAAATCCTTGTAAGCGTCAAGCATTGCTGCAGAATTCTCCAAAAGTGCTCCTTTTGCCGCTGCGTCGAGGCCTTTGGCATCATTCAGAAAGCGTTTTAATGGGCCTTCTTCTATCTCAATGGAATGTACGTTGTTAGCGACGCTATGGACCAGGGCGACAGTCCCGCATATGTTACTCAAAACTTGTTTCAGATGGAACACATCTTTCGGGGCTTCTTGACCTTTACTCATCAGCTCAGTCTCCTCGATAGCGCGATGTTCTTCGTAGTTTTCAGAGAGGGGAAACAATAGAAGGACAGCTAGGACAGGACGCGGAACCCATTGTAGAGCATCGTTCTCCAAGCCCAGAACATCGACCATCTTCCATTTGTTCGAGACGCCCAGTTTTTGTAAATACTTGTTCATAACCTCGGGGTTTGACTCCATCGGTAAAGCGACAGCCATTGTACTTGTATTTTTTAACGATAAAACACGCAAATCGTGAATTACTTGTTTTTCTCTGGCGTCATTAATCACTGTCAATTTTGCTAGATTTGTTTTTCAATGTTTTATTCTTCGTTATACCTGCCAGATGTTGACTTTTAAGTAAAAAACTGTTTTAACTAGATAATATAAAATGTATAGTATAAAAAATTAAGCTCTATACAATATATTACGTATGTGCCTCATGAGTGAGTACATTTTGAGGTTATAATTAATAAGCATCATTAAACTCGATTACGTGAGTCTTTAAAGGCCAAGTAGTATCACATCGACGCAGCCGAGCTCTTCCCTCTCATTAAGACGTCAAATTTTGTCAAACTCGACATCCATTAAGGGCAGCAAGGAGGCGTGGCTTTTGAATACCGTTCCGTTTCACGCGAGGTAACCGTTTAAAACATATTGGAGATATGTTCATTAAAAACATTGTAGTATCTATGATGTATTTTATTTTAAAAACAGCTTAGTGATATTTTGAGATATTTTATACATGCTAGTTTTATTAATGTTACAATATATGTTTTGAGAGACTAGGCACTGAATTGTATTTCTAAAGTACCTTGTCTTTAATTTAAGTTTATCTACCTCTAACTTGCTTAAATTGTACCTAGTAATCTAAAGAGAAAAACCTAACAATTTATGTCTAGTATCTTTTCAATAAGAAGTTTTATTTATTTATTTACTTTTTTTTGAAATTGAACAAGTTTTGAACTGATCGTACAACAAAATGTGAATATCTGCGGATGTATCTTGAGAATCAATCTCACCTGCATCAAGGCGTGGCTCGGATTGTTCAACTACCTCCAATTACGATATAAGAGCAGTTATTATTTGGAAATTCACTTGTTAAACACAATAATCGTTTCGCATGACAACGTCCGATAGCAGGAGGCGTGATGCGTCACTTTCCATTTTTGTTAAGTTACACATGAAAATAAATAGGTGGTTATAACGTAAGAGCCCTTGCACACTAAATAAGTCTACTGATAGATTTAAACGGGGTAAATGAGAATTTCACTAATAGGCTATCAAATTGAATTTAAAATAAAGTAGTCTTCATATCATGGTGGAATTGGTTCGGAACGAGCAGAAAAGAATATCCTTTATATCCAAGGTAGTTAGTAACTTAAGGGAAGTGGGATTGGTTTAATTTATTCTTAGCCAATCCGATTAAACTTGTTATGTTAGGAATTAAAAGACGCTAGTTTAAGCTGTAAGTTATTATGTAAGTGGGTCCTATGGGGATGGCATGCTCATTATTGAGCAAATCCCTTGTTAAAGATTAAAAAAAGTACCTAGGCCTTAAAGTTGACCCTTACATAATACGTATTATAATATTATATTCTTCTTCGAAAGGGTGTTAATTTATAAAACATCGAAGAGTCCTTAATATCAACTTATATGTCTTACATTTGGTGTATTTTTGTGCCTTAGAACATTAACGTATTTTAACGGAGACTCCTTAATACTATCCTTTATTCAATGTTGCCACATACTTTCCCCTTCCCTTTTTTAAAGATCGCAACGCAGTTATGAGGAACTCAGCATCGCAACTTTTAAGCTATGGCGATCGCTTGCTGTCAGCCAAAGCATTTTTCCACAAAAAAAAACCAAATTTAAAAAGACATTTTTGGTTTAATTTAAGGACTTACTCCATAAAACTTAATATATTTTTTTATTTATTTATAATGAGCACCAACAAGTAGGACAACAAGTTATGATTGAATCTTACAATTTCGCACCAGTAATTTAATAATTGCCCACTTAATTATAGGTGCCCTAAAAATTCGAAACAGTCGATATATATTAGAACATAATTACAAGGAAGTGTAATAAAATGAATAAAACCAATATCTACATCTAAATATTTATTTCGCTCAAATGCATACATTTGGAAATGGCATACAGTTTCAATTCACTATCGCGACACGTTCACCTAACCGCTACTCTTTGTACTGATTGAATTACGTCAATTCTTATTTTCTACCCTAATCGTCAGTGGACTGCTAACAATGGAAGAATAAAACCAACATGTCTAAATCTTGAAGTATTTAAATTACTCTATGGAAATTCCATAGGCGAAACCTTGAAAACATTTTATTTGGCTATGATTCAAATTTAAATGTCGTATTTTTTCCACTGACAACATCATCTACCCATCAACTTGGTAACACAATACACGATTTGAGCGACGCCTCGAATAAATAAACAAATTATGCGATTCCATTACAAAAATAGCCGAAGAAATATTTGGTTATATCAAATTACATTAAAATTTCATTATACACACTAAAACTACTGAGAAATATCTAACAATAATGACACGAAAATAATTCAATAATCATCTACACAATAAGATCAGTCAAAACCGTTCAACATTCGGTAACTTCAATAACTCTGAGTCCGAATATTAGATTCCTATACACATTAATTATTCCATCATATCTTACAATATGAAACACACGTTTCAAATTGTAAAAAAATTGAAACAAAACTTTAACAACAATCACGATTCACGAGGAAGTAAACAACTATAACATTATGGAATTACATACATATAAAGAATACAAAATGGCACTAATAAATACTTTCGAGACGTTATAAATCGCTTCGTGATCCCGCTTAGCTATAACTTGATTTTTGACATCAAATTAATATAATATAATCTATAAAATGCACTATAATGTAGGTTTTGTAAATGAAATTAGATCTAGAGTATAAAGGTGTAACATTCCTCTAAACCAAAGGGAGGATGCTCGACCAGTCGAATGATGGACTGGCCCTTATGCCACAACAGTTTGATGTCAAAGTTGTATTATATAATATTATATTATATTAATTGAATATATATTAATTGAGGGTTGATGGCACCCATAGTAGCTGAGAGCTGTGTTACAGGTGTCATGATAATATGCTAAGCCTAAAACCTCTTTGTTTTATGTAAATAAAAAATAGGAATCTAATATTCGAACTCGTATTGCAACGCGTAATATAGTAAACAGATAATAAATGACACATAGATACATATAGGTAAATATAAGGAATAAAAACTGTTGCACATTACAGACTTTTTAGTCTGTGGAGCGTCTCCATATTATTTATCTGAAATTAATTCACATTGGATATAATAGACAAAATTATTTTCCCAATGTGAAATACGTTTGAAACTTACAAAATATTTAATTATTTTATATCAGTGTAGACATGTATGGAAGTTTTAATACATATTACACAGATTAACTAAATTTTCGAACTGGTTTCTAACTAAACTAGCTTTTAGTCCTAAAAAGTCTGTAAAGCGCAAAGGTATAATTAATTACTATTATTAACGGTTAGTAGTAAATATTACAGCATACATTGTTCGTTGGAAAAGTCAAATTAAAACCTAATCCTTATGAGCTATGAATTAATTTAGAAAAGCTAATGTAAATGTCACAAAATATCACCCGGTTAAATGGAAAGACATCGGTTATTGGAATTTAATATTGAGGAAGTTACTTGAGTATAGTTACACTTTTTATAATTAGAAATAAGTAAGGTTACGAAAGAAAGTTTATGGCAACTTTTGGACACAGTTTTTTTTTAAACCGTCACATATTTCACTAGGTTCTTAATTCAAAAAGGAGCTATACCGATAATAGAATTCAATGAAGCAAAAATTACAATACTAAGAAGGACTAATTCGTTTAAATGAAGAGATCCGAGTTTAAAGCCAAAAGTTTTAGAAAAGGAATCTAAACTACAGATATACAAATATTTGGACACGATAAAACGTCTCAAACATTCGCTTAAAACTATTAAAATATCTCGAAAATGCATTAATAATATTACGCTTAAATTGCACTGTTTGTAGTGTTAGTTACAGATTAATTAAATCGTTAAAAAAACGTCGACAGAATAGAGACCTATTTTATTTATGTAAAATTACATAATGTCTTCAAAATCTGTACTCCCATAAAAAGGCGTATATAAAATGTTAATTTAAGATTAATATTTAAAGATAATTCAGAAGTACATAATAAATAAAGTATGAAATTACTAAAAAAATAGCAAGAATCAAGCTTAATGTACATAACTTCGTAATCTCAATTGCATTTTCTGCCTCAAAATACAGAAATCTCTTTTAAGGTTTTGTAAAAAAAATATTACCAAAAATATTGCTTAGGTACTTCAGCAATTTCAAAGTTCGGTTAAAACGAAAATATTCAAGATATACACATTCATTAATGACAATAAAAGATTGTGCAAAAGCAATTTCTAATATCACATTATTACATCGTTTAAAAAAAATGTCGAAACGTCATACTTAAATAAAGTACCTTACAATCAATGATATTAAAGTTAATAGATATGTTATGCCCCTACAAATCAACTGAAAAAAGTGTTCCGCACAGCAGCGGCAACCAGACAGACAGACACATACAAGTCAAAATGATAGAAAAGAGATAAATGATAAAACCAACAAGAAAAAAAGAGATAGAAGGCAAGACGTCCTAATTAGGATGTTTTTGCGACTTCAAAATTTCGGTTTCGCTTATAACATATCTATTGAATATAATATCATTGGTTAGTTTAATTAATTTAAGAAATGAGTAATATACGTTTGTGTTTTCACATAGCCCAGTAATTTTCAAGCATTTTGTAACGCCTGCTTATAAATATTAGCAATTACTCCACACATACATTATTACATATTGGAGAGACGGAGTAGTTCCTTTAATACATACTTAGAGCTAACGAATAATAACTACGAAAAGTTGTGCAATAAAATGACTACACTAATTTCGAATTTAATAAAATATTAATAATAAATGATTTCATAATTTTAAATATTACATACTATATATTACTTTGTCATATTAAATTATAATAAAAAAATAAATGTATAAATTCGTACTAAAATAAATGTACTATAGACAATTGGCCACAATGAAACGGCCATATTTAGTTGAGTAAAAATAAAAAAACTAAATTCATATGATATTTTTAGCGAAATAAAAACGGTTGGAATCTTAATCTCAACATCTCTTAATATATCTTTGATGTTTTTATTATAATGGTGAAATGATAACTAACATTTCTACCTAAATTTAGTTAGGGGTTAGATTTGAAAACTACATTGGAACAATAAAAAAACCCTTTATAGGTACTTGTAATAAAAAATGTTCCCTCGTTAATAAGTGTTTTAATGTAGATACTGTCATAAAAAATTGGTTCGTTTAAAATATTATTTAAGCTTACTTTTAGAGTTCTCGTGTATTTTTAGGTTATTTTCGTTTTAGTTTATAATTCTTAGGTTATTATCAATGACTATATGTAACTTTTTAATCTATAATTACACTCAGTTGGTTCTTTTGAACACAAAAATTAATATCTGTGCTTGATTTGGTAAAAATACAGATAAACAAAAAAGTCCCTATCATCCGTTTGAAGTATAGATGATAACTCATGTTGTAAGCCGTGTTTCAATATTGATATTGAACTCTATACAATTTTTCAAAGGCAGATATACTATTTAAGAGGCATATTTGTCGTAGAGATTTTTGTCCTTGTATAGAAGTTTATTACTAGTTCGAGATTTGTACGACGCGCGTAATAAAATTAAATTTTAAAAGCTATGATTGTACAGATGTAGCTGTAGCTTGTTATTTCACAGGTACATATGTTATTTCAATGATATAACTGTTATTTCACAGTAACAGTTTCATAGACATAATTGTTATTTCACTGTGACAGTTATAATTTCAGACACAACTGTAATTTCACAGGTACAGATGCGAACTCACAATCATTTCTGTTTCCAAATATATAGCTGTAATTTCACACGAATAACGTAACTGTTATTTCTATCTGTGATATTATAACAGTTACGTCCATGACTTTTCTTTAACAGATATAACTGTGATTTCATGATATATCGTGTTACTTAGCAATGTGACTCGCCGTTCTCGTGGTGCCCGGAATCGAAGCTGCTGAGATGACCCAGCCCTTTGGGAGGAATGGGTGGAGGGGTTTCTGCTTCATCTACACGCAGCGGTTCTGACATCATCGAGATTATCTCTTCGTACCGCAGGGACTCGACTAGCTCCAGATCTATAAATAAAATTTATTTATGTTAAAACTTGATTTATTTTATTTCATAAGGATCGCCGACATGACATTCATTAAATAAACAAATATTTTCACATTCTCTAAACACATTCGCGACTTAATTTTAAATTATTTCTGAAGGAAACAAGCTAATTAAGTTAAAATAAATCTGAAGTTTTTATTTACGAATATTTTAATAGCAGACGATTTGCGAATTTCGCATCTTCAATGAGGTTAAAATGTTTTATTCATAAAACCTTTTATTTTTGAAAAAACATAACATGCATTACATGCACAACAGGTCTACCCTTTGTGTGCCATCCCAAGAAATTTTAATGTTGGTACTAAATCATTATATCCCATGACTCCAAACAATATTTATGTCACCGGAAGATAACAAGAACAGTATTTTATAAATTTCCTATTTCCTATTTATAAATTTAGAACCTTATGATTCGTTTGTTGATAAATTTACCACCAGACGTCGCAAATTGATAAATTGGCGAAAATGTGGTCGTAAAATAATACAATTTATCTCTCGTTTAGAATCCTACGAAGGTTTATAAATTTCCTAGTAAATTTATAAATTTGCTGTTCTCGTTATTTTCCGGTGACAGATACATACCATGATGGCGATGGTC
>DWAJ01000523.1:0-31714 GCA_018238005.1 Eurema mandarina
ATGAATTCTTCATTTCTTGGACACTTATTAGCTAGTTTACTGCATGATACACTATCACAATCATACATTAAATCACTTTATGCACCAAAAAAGGAATATTCAATCGAGATTACATATAGACGCCGCAAGATTCCCGCCAAAACTCCTGCATTAGCGTCTACTTTTTATTTTTTATGATTTTTTTTTATTTTGGGTATCTTTATTTATTTTTATGATACCCAAATTTATTATTTCAATAAATTATTTAAAATTTAAGAAATAACTCGGTCCATAATTTAAATGATTAAATATTAAATGCAGAGCCATCACTATCATCAACGTCAACTTGACCTTTGAAAAATTAATTAATTATTAGTTAAATTAGGATATTGTTGTCAATACCTTCTGCATGTCTTCGTAAAACAAAAACATCATAGATGGGTCATTCCGTTTTTGCCGAGCTTCGTTAATGTGGTCAAATATTGGCGTGTGTAGTACTGCAAATATTTATTTTACATGAAATTACTTGTAGGTATATTACGGCGTAAATATAAGGACTATTTTATTTATTTAAAGACAAAGCAATGTCTTCTCTTCGATATATTCGCCAGTTTCTTTCCGGGTCCAATAAATGCTTTAACTAACTCAAACAAATAATTATCATTAATTATAATGTTATAAAACTTACTCAAATTGCGCTTAAAGAGTTCCCAAAACTCTTCAAACGTGACACTTTGGTCAAAGTAACGGAACAATTTGTGCATAAAAAAGTATGAAACAGCGACATCTCGCGGATCCCTGGCAATGTAGAAAACCTGAAGAAATTCTAATATTAATGGACATATTATGTATATACTTTATGTACATAAGAATGTACTTTAACTTACGAGAAGTAAGTACTCTCAAGAATATACAGTAAACAATGAATGTTATTATTCAAAGGCCATTACGAGTCTCGTGAAAATGACTGACTTTTTAAACGTAACACATTGGCACACACAAAGCAAACATAGCTATGTTTGGTAACCAAGATGGCCGCCACTACAAAATGGCGGATGTCTATATTTTACAACTCCGAGTAATATATTTTACAGCTGTACCTTGGCAATGTTCAGTAGCTTTGGTGGTAAGAACTGTAAATTAAGATGTGTCTTCACGTATCGTGGTGATGGGAGAGTGTCCAGGTCTCTATAGTCGTGTACTGTGGCCTGAACTCCAGGCGGTGGTGGAGGTTTTGGTACCTCTGATGCTTGTGTTGGGTACCTTTAAGAAAAATGTTACAACATAAGCTCGTTAAATTTTTAACGATTTCTCTCTACCTCTTGCGGTCTTCTGCTTTATGGAGACGTTCATTGCTTTAAATACATTTAATACGAAAATCATTACAAAAACACAACGGCCTATCGGTCTCACGGTATATGTTAAGTTAAATAATTAAGTAACAACTGAAAGTAAGTCCTTTTAGGTAGGTTCTGAATAAATTCACAACCGATTTGTCGCGAGACTTTGGACTTTCATATAAACTTTGACCTCCCCTTCTCCCCTTATAACCTTTTTTTCCAGTTAAATAGTAGCCTATGTTTTATCTCATGCTCTAGACCATCTGGCCGTAAAATTATAAAAAGTTTCAACTCCTCGCGCAACCTTTTGGGGGTTGATTGAAAAAAAGTAGTATGTCCTTTCTCAGGCTCTAGACCATCTGTATACCAAATTTCGTTCTAATCGGTTCAGTAGTTTTAGCGTGAGGGAAAGACAGACAAACAGACTTTCTTTCACAGTTATAATATTAGTATGGATAAAATAAATACTCACTCGATATAAGCGAATCGTCCGTTTAATGGTGACTGTTGAGCCTGTTCATAGTCCAGATTGTTAGCAACCAGCCAAACTAATTCTTGTAACCACGTCGTACCTACATACATACAAACATACATAATTGCTATTTATTGTCATTCTTTTGATCATCAATAGTTCAATTATTACGTTAAAACAGTTAATATTTCAAACATTACAGATGGATGTCCGAAATTCATTTTAATACTAGCCGTAACGAATACGACGTATTACAATAGGAACAAATCGTCATTCAATCGTAGTTCTTAAGGCGAGTCTAATGGTCGCCATTGGTCTAAAATTAATAGATGTCTAAACATAAGTAAATAACGAAAAGTTTAATTATGAAAAGGATGTGAATTTATGTTACGCTTTTACATAAAAACTACTTTATTTAATTAGCTGAAATTTAGCATGGAGGTAGATAAGACCTTCTATTATATTATACAATACAATTTATCCCGGTATTATTTTGGAAACGGAAATTACGCGGGTAAAACTGCGGGTCGCAGATAGTTCATACTTTATACAAGTTTAGACGGTATGGAGGTATAATTCAAAATGAGGGACGTCTAGTTACATTATATAAAGGCTATCATTGGAAAATTGATTTCAGAGCGAGTTGCTTTTACTGCGATTGACCCGTCAATCACGACCCAATCACATTACGTCAATGAAAAATGAAACAACATTGTGTTTTTGATTAACATTTATGTCTAGCTAGCAGTGTTATCCACATTTATGCAAGGACTTTCATATAAACATTGAACCTCTTTCTCCCCTTAGAACTCCTTTATCCAGTTAAAAAGTATTCTATGTTTTATCTCAGGCTCTAGACCATCTGTGTACCAAATTTCGTTCTAATCGGTTCAATAGTTTTAGCGTGATTGAAAGACAGACAGAGTTACTTACGCATAGTACAGTCGCATTTATAATAAGTATTAGTATGGATTATACACATAAACCTTCCTCACGAATCAGACTTTCTTATAAAGAAAGCGACTTTGTTATACTTGTAAAGATGTGATATGGAATATTAAACTTATTAAAAATGCTTTAAAAATCCTTCTTCAAAAAAACTTTGTCTCTTATTCTAAAGTAAAAGCTATGTAACTTAAAAGTTCCATCATTATAATTCATGCAGTTATTTTTGTTCACACAAGTCCATTTATTAATTAATTTGTTTGCCATATGCCATAACAGAGTTAATTCAGGACAGAAATTCGAAAAATAAATTAAATTATTAATAAATAATTTATCTACTTCGATACTTCTCTATTAAATAAAACAAGATGGCCGACTTGTTCTAACTTGTATTAAAATGGGTTATAATGTTTTTTTTATCGGTATGTATTTGTGTATTAATTTTTGACGCCGAAACTTACCGGATCGCGAAAAAGAGAGCACCCAAATATCATCAGGTCGTATTTCCAAATTGTAAATGTCCTCAGCCTTGTCCCCAAAGCCCGCCATCCAGAAATACCCCGACGGTCCCACCCTTATAAATGGTCGAATATAATCTAAATAATAATAAAAAAATATCGTAATGTTTTTTAATGTATGTGTATTGTGTAATCTATATAATAATCATTAATCTATCTATTAAAAAAACATGAAAATTGATTGCGTAGTTTTAAAGATACATATAAGCATACATAAGGACAGACGGGAAACCAACTTTGTTATATAATTCCTACATGATGACAATCTACAGTACCTTTATAATATTTCTTAACCAATTCATCTTCTTCGCTTGTTACATTTTTGATTTCAAATGGAAATTTTATCCTCGCCATTACACGCTGAAACATTAAATTATTTATTTTAGTTAATTTTCATTAACAGCATTTCATTAAAAAAGATTTTGACCTTTTGTAAGCTACGACTCCAAGATCAAAAGCATTTCTGACAATTAGTTTACACCTCAGAACGTTTAAATGACAAAACCTTGCGTAATTTTAATTAAAATCAAGGTACAGCGATGTAACGAGGTAGGAATTCCTTTGAAGCTGTCTCGAGATCTCATAAATTGGAGACGCAGACGTGTATGACTATTTCGATTCGATTGTCGTGTGCTAATTGTTTCAGACTAGGAAATTACTCTCAAACATCTTGGCAGAACGTAACCCTGGCGATGCTTAATAGAAATTCGTAAACGTTTGATGCTTGAGAAATTCGTATCGTTGGATGTTAGCTTATACAGTGTAATGTTACGAATGTCTTTATTAAATTAAACAGTTGAGGAATTCATTTGTGACCGTTATGCTTTGAAACTCCGGAAAGGATTCTATTACCTAATTATTTTTGCGTATGAAAGCTCATCATACATACAATCAAACATAAGAAATAAAGGTGACTGTATTTATAAAATTATGCTAAAATACCTAGCTTCTAACTAGGTTATTAATAAAAACGATAAAAAAATAGCAAATCATGAACTAAACGTTACATTATGAAAAGCGGGAAAGATTTTCATAATTAAATTAATCAATTCAGATTAAAATGCCATGTGACTACAGATTGTTAAAACACAAACATATTAGGTTGAATTTTGTTTTAAATATTAACAAGTTTGAACTGGTAATTCTAACTTATTCGAGTCCTGTATTACAGATGCTCTTAAAACAATTGAAATGCAGAGAGCTAATTAAAAGCGTCTTATAATATGGACAACACAAAAATAACTTTTCGAGGGCATATTTTGGTGTCAACTGAAAGTGATACCTGTTTTGTTTGGTAATACGTAAGTTACCATTTACGAAAAGTATTAAGTCCACAAAGCTTATGATATAATCGTAGTAAGAATAAATACGGAATTTCAGTTAATAGGAATATATAAATGAATTTAATTGGATCTTCTTTGATGACGGAAAAAAGGTTTCGAGGTTATGTAGGGAAATGTGGGCTTCAATTTTCGTAAAAAAAGTCACTCAAAACTTGAAACTGAATATACATTATGTATATTGATATTTGAATTAGTTAGTAGCATTTTTGTTTATAAGTATTTTATTATTATTTTCTTAGTATGCGATGAAAACTATTTTATTTAATTTTTTCAAAACTTTCTGCAGCTAATTATTTTAATTGTAATAAACTTATTTTAATTTAATATGGCACTTACCAAGTGTCGATAAAACACTATTTAAACGCAGATGCGTGACGTACAGACACACGGATCAATGATAAAAAGTGCATTCTGCGTTGCGTGTGTTACCTTTAATAACTACTAGGGCTGTCAACGACGTAGACTTTCAATTTATTATTTTATTTTACTGGATACTAGAGAAGTAATATTTTAAATTCAATCGTCATCTATTAATTATGGTATCTAGCCATAACTTGACGCCGGTCTTCTGTGGATGGTGCTCAAAAAAGTGGTGTACAAAACTACCAGTTTTACACTACTTTAATAATTAAGGAATGACACCCTAAAACGAACCCATCCAGGGTTCGTTGTCTCATTCCTTAAAAAAAATCTACATATTATTGGATATATTTAAGAATGTTTAAATCTTTAGGACACGAGGAAATCCACAAGGCAACACTAGTTATCCAAATCGGTCGTCGTATATCGATGTGGTAGCCCTATCTCTTTATATAATGTAATGCTGTCCTGCTCACTCTTTCTCTCTTAATTGATACAATATACTATACATATATAATATTATAGAGAATGGCCCACATTTTCATCGTTGCGTAAAAATTACCCACTTGTGTATAGTAAATAAATAAATGGCCAAGCGCAGGTGTCACATTTTAAATTTTCAAATAAGATTATTTATAAAATATAAATAAACTAGTGACTCGATCCCGCTTCGCATATATTATGCAACAATGCTATCTACTTTAAACAACCTCATCAGAATTCGTCGCATAGTTTTAAAGATTTAAGCATACATAGGGATATGAGGATATTAAAAACACTTTGTTTTCAACCGACTTCAAAAAAGGGGACTTCTCAATTTGACCGTATATGATAGGCTTTTTTATGTTTGTTCGGGCATAACTTCGCCGTCTTTTTGATAATTCTCTTTTTGTTTTAAAGGTGATACTTCTGAAGTGTTGCTATTTTAAGGGTCTGATTATGATGAACCAGAAAAATCGATGGGAACTTTCAAAAATTATAGAGGCGACTAGTGCGTTTATAAGTTTTTCAACAAGTATTTTATGTAAACACTACAATTTCAGTAGTCTGGAGTAGGTCTGATGATGGAGTCCAGAAACAATTGAGGGAACCTCAACAAATTACAGCTACCTTGTGTTTGAGCTTGATTAATTTGTATTGACTACCATAAGGGGTCTGATACTGAAGACGTAACATAGCGTAGCCTTGTGCAATTTATTTATATTGATGAAACTTTGAAATTACGAGTGTTTCTCTTTTATGTACATTTCTTTACTATCGCAGTAAATAGAGCAATACTGTACAAATGCATAAATAATAAAAGTTACTGAGAATTTTATTTAAATACATATAAATATTCAAATATTAATATTATTATCAGTTTTAGAGAAATTATTATCGCCAGACAAATATTCAGAGAGATAAATAGACTATCTATTTTCGGAAAAGATATAAATATTACCTATAAAATAATTATCTATGTAATCAACCATTCATATGAAAAATGCCTTTTTAAGCCGATAGCGGCTTAGTTATGTAAAACAAGACGTGGCTCTCGGTATTATCATCGTAGTTCCCGTTCCTGGGGCAATAAGGGGGTATAAAGTATCCTATCTGTGATTCCAAGGTATCAACTATCCAGCCGTTCTTACGTGAAAGAATGACAAACATACATCTCATACATACATACATTAACTGCGGCAATGTATGCGGAAAACAAGCTACTCGTAAAAACGTTAGCTTCCTGAAGCAATATTATTATTTATTATCATTATTTAGAGTTAAGATGATTTGCAATTTTCAATCTCAATGATGACAAATTTCAATGATGATTTACTTTTCGACTATACAATTAGGGCGTTGTAATTGTCGTATTCCTAATCTAGACACGCGGTAGCGTGACAAGCCAAGTTCAACAAACAGAAATGGCGAGCCGCACCGTGTGTAATACGAACCATTTGGGGCCGCTTTTGACTCCCCCATAAATCAAAAATTTGGCTCATATATCGAGACTTGCAAGATACATATGTGTTATAAATTTCATAATTTTATCTCAAGCGGTTATTTAGATATTAATGTCCAACAATCCTCTTTTTTATTTTATTGACTGACCTATAGTCCAACATTATAAACTATTTCGAGATGCTCTACAGAGTAAAAATTTGGTATACAGATAGGTTATAAGATGAATACGAAGGAACCTTAGGCTACAATATCTTATGTTATAAGAAGATATGATATGTTATACTGTTACTCATAAATAAATTTCAGGACTGACCATTGATCTTGGCACCCATTTGGATCTCACTTCTTTTGTCGTTGAAGTCAACAACCAAGGTATTTATCATAATCCTGAACTTGGCACACATTTCACATTTTTGTTTAGGATTTAATATTTATTTTTCACATATTTTATGTTTTTGAATGGATATTTATTTATCCTTTATTACATTTATATCTTAAATACAATATATAGGATACTATAAATACATGCCATAAATATATACATACATAATAATTTATTGTTCCGAGCCATGTGCCATACAGAGGTAATGATTGAATAATAGTTTCTTAAAAACATTTAAGAAGGCGCTTTTTTGACATTCAAAGGAAGTGAGTTCCACAGCTTTATAGAGGTACATATTTAATAGTTAATACATATTCAATACATATTTAGTTTGTGAACACGTGTTATTTCATAATATAGCAATTAGACAGTGAGGCAGCCCAGTCGGCGACAACGCGCGAATTAATTACATCGGTGAGTAATTACTGACATTGTTGTGAGATTTGCTTGTGTATTACTAGCTGTGTCTACTGGCTTTACTCGTATGAACCTATTTTTGGGCTTCGTACTGAAATGTCACCCTTATAACTCGAGTATGCTCGAGTCTGAAGGAAAAGAGTTAATGTCGAATGATCTTCTTTATTTCCTTTTGTTGCATCTTCCTTTTTGATTTGATAAAACTTTATTCATAAACACAATACACAAAAACGTAATATTTTTTTTATTCCATGAAGTGGTGAGACGAGCTGGACGCCCTCCTGGTGGTAAGAGAAACGCCAGCCCATAACCAATGTAGTGCTACCCAGAACTTTGCTCGGGGCAGGGGTGCACTACACCGAAGCTCCCCACTTTGAGTCACAAGAAGTAAAGACTCATGAGCCCAGTAATCAAGTTTTGTAGAGATTCGGGCAAGATGGACCACTCCAATACAGCTACGATCAAACTACAAAATTTGTATCCTATACCAGTCAATCAGTATTTACGTAGCAGGTAGGCGTAAAAGCGAAGACCACAAACAGTAGGAGTCGCTAAAACACGGACAAATTGACTCAGTCGTTAGCGTTTTTGTATAAACAACGAGCGAGGAAGTTTGATGACTATATTTGAAGCAGATACTTGCATTAGGAAGTGACCATGTCCTGTGAAAGTATTAAAAAAAGATAGGATCTGAAATGTTTGGATACTTTCGGTATTTTCGGAAGAGGCATGCGCCGATTAATCAAAGAACTATGAAAAAATTATACGGATTCTTTTAAGAATAAACGCAATTTATTTTATTAGCATTTTACCAAACAGCTAACATACAGACAAGGCATCCAGAACGTGATGCAGAGAACCATAATCTACTTTTGTACTGTCCCAACAAGCCAGACCCTTTTAGATAGTCTCCGTACATAACATACTTATACACTATATAATAATAATACCATGCCAAAGATAATCTGACTTAAAGATACAAAATAAAAAAAAACCATTTATAACATGGACCATAAATAGTAAAAAGTATCTGCTAACAAACAGTTATATTGACTCATTATTTAGCGTGCTTGTATACACGAGGAGTGAATACAAGCAGTAGTAGTATATACAAGTAGGGGACAAACGAGCAAGCAAGCCTAGTGGAAAGTGGCCGTTGACGCTCATCAACACTAGTGCAGCTTGACAACTCTAGGATTACAGGCCTATAAAATTGCTCAAGGAATATTCAAGAAACATTACACGCTCCTTATAACATCCTGCCCAAATTTATCAAGAAAAAACCCGAGACCAACGTCCTGACACACAGACCTTGTTGAACGTTAAACAGTGGGAATCGCTAACAAAGTCTTATTGGCTCATTCGTTAGCGAGCTTACGAGAAGTGAGAAAGTTTGTCAAGTCTTTTTACATATACTAGCTGTTGCCCGCGACGCCGTCCGCGTTTACTTTCATAAAAAAATTATTCCCTTAGAAACTGGCTCTAAACTACCTCCCTGCAAATTTTCAGCTAAATCGGTTCAGCCGTTCTTGAGTTATAAGTCCTAACACACAGACCTTGTTGAACGTTAAACAGTGGGAATCGCTAACAAAGTCTTATTGGCTCATTCGTTAGCGAGCTTACGAGAAGTGAGAAAGTTTGACAAGTCTTTTTACATATACTAGCTGTTGCCCGCGACTCCGTCCGCGTTAACTTTCATAAAAAATGTATTCTCCTGGAAACTGGATAAAAAGTATCCTATGTCCTTCTCCTGGTTCTAAACTAGATCCCCACCAATTTTCAGCCAAATCAGTTGAGCCGTTATCGAGTTATAAATGGTGTTAACTAACACGACTTTCTTTTATATATATAGATACCTACAGCTATTTGTCGTAGTACAGCCACAAATTTAAGTCAATCATTGCCTTCCAGCCAACAAATCTATTTCTAGCTTTTAAAAATTTTAATCACTACATACCACCTTAAGGTTTTATTGAAAATGTTACCATTGCTTTTCCCTACAAAACATGAAATAGGACACTTGTGCCGATATAAAAATGAACGACCTTAGGAATGAAAACAGGTTAAAACAAACTACTATTTATGGCACCCCTATTTGTATGTGGCACTCTTAGTTATGGCACATTGATAACTAGTAATTAAATACTCCTTACACAAAACCTTGTATTATACAAAAACTCGCACTATAATATTTGCGAAAACCCAACACGTTTTAGGACAGTATCCATTCATGAAACTAATCAATTACGTAATTACCTACCTTTTTATTTAAGCCATAACATGCTTTATATATCACGTCCTCTCACAATAATTTTACGAAAATTACAGCTTTATTTTAATCTCGTCCAAACACTTTACGAGCCGTCTCGGAATAAATTTGTTTATCCCTCGTTTACAGTTAAGTTTAAAATACACTCCCAATTAACTTTGAAGCCGAAAACAGCGAACGGCGATCATTAAAAGAATTTCAAACAAAACATCTGTCCGCGATTAAAAAGTATTAATTGAACAGAATGTACCAATATTGTGGTATAACCACATAGCAATAAGATGCGCGCGTGTGTGTGTGTGTGTGTGTGTGTGTATGTGTGTTAAATACCTCATTATGCGTGTTCGAGAATACCATTGCAAATTGAGCGTGCTGTATGTGTGCGTTGCGTCGGTGTGCTGTACGTACGAGGCGGTATTGTGCTTGTATGTGTGTGTTTTCAATGTGTGCTTCGGCTGTGTAAAGTCTGTGTGCTGTATCGATTGAGTTGCGCTGTGATTGTGTGGGTGAGTTGTGCATGTGTGCTCGGGACGTTCACCTGTTCACTGTTCGCAATGCGATAAATGCTTACCTATAATGTTGTGCTTGTTAAATACGTGTTGTTCGATAATTATTGGGCACCGTATCCGTTCTTTAAAACTGCACGAGTATCGTTGAACCACATATTGTATGCCTGTTTCCATTATAATTGATTATATCTTGTGTCAGTACCAATATCAAATAAAATTGTTCAATTTATTACTTGAAAAATTCCTTTAAATATATAGGCTAAGTACCTAAAAGAGACCTGTCCCCGCTTGTTACTGAAATAGACAGATCAAGTCTGTAAATTGAGCGACAATCATATCTATCTTCCAATAAAATTTTTACTAAAATATGTTAAGACAATACCGATACAAACCACCAACTTTAACCACAGTCAGATACAAAATGTAAAAAAAAAATTGTATGTGTTTTAGTATCTTATAAAAAAATCATAAAACATATAGAACACATATAAAAGCCAATATCTAAAACCAAGTTAAACACGATTACTCTACCATAGAAAGCATTCAATGGACGTCATAGTTACCTATCCGACACATCGCATGAATGTTGCCTAGACAGGGTCTGTGTACACCTGCTCGCTCGTGTCTAGAGATAAGAGAATTTTAGTCTATTCTTATTGAATTTTATATATACTATGCTGTTATCTTTAAAACGTTCGTACGTAATATTGGGTGTTACATAATAAGGTTAAATACAATATTATTATATAATAGATATGTTATACCCATACAAATCAATCGAATAAAGTGTTCCGCACAGCAGCGGCAGCACACATACATACAAGTCGAAACGATAGAAAAGAGATAAATTATAAAACCAACATGAAAAAAAGAGATAGTTTTGGCAACCGATCAACTAAAGGCAAAATATCCTAATTAGGATGTTTTTGCGTCTTCAAAATTTCGCGCTTATAACATATCTATTTACTATAATATAATTGGTTGAATACATATCTTGCATTAAAACCTACAGATCTTACGATAAGAGAATTTTTGTCTATACTTTTTACCTTTAAAATAATATCTGTTGTACATAAAATTGGTTGTACTTATAAAGGTTGAATACCCATCTTGCATTAAAGCCTATCTGATAATAGTACCTATCTAATAAAGTTCTAAGAACACCTAATACAATTTACTCGATTAAAATCTTAAAAAGGGGGCAAAAGTTAAACTCAAATAAGTCTTTATTCAACTAGGCTACATATAGTAACACTTGAATCGTCATTGCATTACAAAACAGTATTTTACCATCAGTTCGGAAGGCAGTTAAGATGAGAACCAGCAAAGAACTCTAAGAGAAATAACCCATGACGATGGGGAATAAAATATGGTATACGGGAGGGTAGGACGAAAAAACGAGCTTTCATTTACAAGGAAAAATTAACAATAAATAATACAAAAAAAAATAAACTATAAAAATTCTTTAAAAACCTATTAAATTGACGCGTCGCTGAAATAACTAAGGCTATTAAGTCCATAAATTGAATTATTAATAGCTTATACGCCGTTTAAATAAAATAGAGATATAATATTTATGGTAATGCGAATATTAGCATCGCACTATGGTCTCGCATAATTCGTGTTTTCAAGTTTTTTGTCGGTTCTGGTAGCCTTGACTCCGGCGATAAAATGAAACTCATTAGTTAGTTAAAGATACGGGTATGCTATTTGCTACTGAACATAATCTATACTAATATTATAAAGCTGAAGAGTATGTCTGTTTTTTTGAACGCGCTAATCTCAGGAACTACTGGTTGGAATTGAAAAATTATTTTTTTATTGAATAGACCATTTATCGAGGAAGGCTTTAGGCTACATAACATCACGCTGCGACTAATAGTTACGAAGAAATAATGAAAAAAACGGGGAAAATTATTGATCTTGAGGGCTTCCGTTGCGTGCGCTGCGAATACGGTTCAAGATACAAAAAAATATGTATGAAAGAATTATTCCTCTTTAAATAATCTTAAAAAAAAAGTCCGCGACGGTATCTATCTTCCAAGATTGAGTCACTATAAACATTTTTATAGTAAATAAATTTGTTCTAACAAGAAAATAAAACAAAAAATATAATTAAAGCCGAGGTGCTATAAAATATTATATAAAAGCTTTTAAATCCTAGAAACCGACGGGGACGAAGTAGCGAGCAACAGCTAGTATACAAATAAACCAGCCTCTTAGTTTTACCCGCGTAATTTCAGTTTCAGTGTCGTAATAGTAATAGGGTCGATATTTCTGAATGCCAAATTAAAGTCAATTCCATGAGGTAGCTCTTTGCGTGAAAAGGTAACTTAAGTCCGTTTACGATAATTTTACATCGCATTTATAATATTAGTAGGACTATACCTGTTTATTATTATTAAAAAGAGACATTTTAAATGTTGTTATACATACATTGAACACGCTTTTTCTCGAGCCAATTTCAAGTGTATTGGTTGAAAAAGCTATTTACTTTATGATAAAGTATCTGGTTTTAAAAAGCAGACCGCATCTTGGTGATTTTACGTACTACTTTTAATTAATTTATAAAACATAAATCTTAGGGTTAGTAGGGATATTACTCCTGCAATTCTTTAAACAGCAAAAGCTAACATATACCTCGGCTTTTCTTAAGTAGAATTTTTACACAAGATTAATCAATTTCAAGTACGCCTTTAGTCTCTTTGGCTCGAAAAATTCCAAACTTTAATGGATTATTAACAAAAATTACGTAAGCCAAACCGCATGTAAGCAATAAATTAACAAAAAAGCAGCATAAACGTTTCGTCAATGCCATAAGGCCGTACGTTTGCTCGTCTGTGGGAAACGCGTCAACCATTGCGTCTGGGTCCCATATGACGAGACTACATTCTGTAAACATACCCAACAATCAGATGTCATGATCTGTATTTCTATTCAATCCTTACTTCATTGTTATTACGAGACTCTTTTTCGATTAAACAATAAATAAATAAAAGCACAATTACACAGTATTTAAAAACAAAGTCGCCAAGTCTGTCCCTATGTATGCTTAGATCTTTAAAACTACATAACCGATATTCATGCTGTTTTTTTGCAAGATAGAGTGATTCAAGAATGAGTGTATATAACTCATGCGTGTTAGTATAGTTTAAATCTCAATTTGTGGGGATATATAAATGTTTTTTGTTGTCAAGAAAACTCCAAGTTAAAATGATTTGACTTAAGTTTAGTATGCTTAGATTACCTAGTTAATTGGTAAAGCTTCAATCAGTCCAAACAATATAGTGTCGTGTCGATGTTAATTCTTTTTATACTCGTTGTAATATAGAAAACGAAGTCCTCCCGCATCTCTCTGTCATAAAAACACAAATAGCTCCATTTATTTCCTTACATATTTTCCCCAAAAGACGGATTCTTTATTGAAGGCTCAGTTATATAAACATACTAGATTTTATAATTTAAAAAGGAGAAAGATGTTTAATTCTTTACATTAAATAAGACACCGAACCTCTAGGGGCCTATATCGTTTACTACACTGTTTCTAGGATGACTAGGCAATTCTACATTATACTGAAATACATGATAACAACGCCACAGATATATGAAGCTTTTCAAAATTGATTTAAAGAACTCAAGCTCACTACAAAGCTTTTTTAAGAAACCTCTAACCAAACTAAGAACTCAGTTGCGCAATGAACCTTGCACGCTAACGTTGGTTCACACTTTTGACCTTGATTGCGCCGTCTGCCTGCTCTACTAACAAGACCTTAAATATACGGAAGCAATTGTCTCATAGCCGTTGGAGTTAAAGATTTATTCCTCTGATTTGTGTCATCGCATTTGTGAATTTGTTTAAGGAGTCTGAAGACTGAGTTAGAACTCTTTTCGTTAAACAATCTTCACCACCTATTGGCATTGCAAGGTTCAAATCCTCACTAATCCTTTATTGGTATTTAAATAGAGGCTAAAAAAACATTGGGATTGACAAAGAAGAGAAAAGAGCATAATAGAGACTGAGAAGGTTGGAACGTTATTACATCTTTGAAAATTATTTTTTTTTACTTTTCATGTCATTTCCATATGTAACGAAATGATTCCTGTTCTATAATATATATCTATGAACTTAAATAATATCAACGTCTATGCGACAAAGTGCAAAAAGAGTATATCTCAGTTAATGAACAAACAACTCAAGATAAGTAAATTATGAGTGGACTGATGTCTATGTCACAGGCGGATTGTATAATCCGCTGTATTACATTACGGCTAGCCGTTTTACAAAACAGGGCCGTTTTGCAAAGCGGCGGTTCAACGATTAGCCGTATTGAATGCGGATAAGTAAAAAAACCGCCTAAAAGTATTCGTCGCCATATGTTAGTTTTTTAATATATTAGGTTAGTTATTTATTATTATGAAAAAACTCTATTTACTCTATTTACTCATCTTTAATAAAAATGAAGCTGAGTAATCAAGTTCTTTTTATAATCATACAATAACTATGACAATGATACAAAAAAATAAGAATATAAGAATTTATAATGATACAAAAACTACGCAAGACAATACGGCTAAACGTAATGTAACGTAATGTAATACAGCGGATTATACAATCCGCCTGCGACATATATACTTAGTCGAAACTTCAAAAACCTCATAAGCACGGAGTTCTACCTTTCCTAGAGTCCTTCTATGGGCAAAATCTTTATTCCTACAAAGACAACTTCCTCCAACCAAAGAAATTAGACCGCAGAATAACATCGTAAGAGAAATCGAGTCGACTAATAGTATGTAACATTTTATATTATACCGAAGCTGATTATTCCCTCCTTCGCTATGAGATTAAAAGATAAAACAAAATACATTGTTTTTGTGAGAAGATCTGTATCTGCCAACTTAATTTATGCAGTCGAGGCCACGAGAGCTGTAGGTATATTATGTTTTACTACATATTACGACTTTAGACTTGTTTTATTGTGAAAATCATTCAATTGTTTATTACTGTATATTTACTTAAATAAATATGTAATATAATTTCATTATATGCATGAAATTTTAATTACTATGGAGTCCTTGAACAAGCTTTAACTTGAATTCGAAATTAAAATTTAATGCCATTATTATTATTTTGAAGTACAACTTTTTCTCTCGTGCTTTTATGATTTATTGTGTATTCATTTGTCTATGGAATATGTACCTTGTGTTGGATTGCGTGAAATATTTGACACGAAAATCTATCTAGTCTCAATAATATGTCGAACATATCTTCATTCAACTTGGCTACATATAGTAACTTTTGAATCGTCATTAACCACCAGCGAAGAACCGACAACAAACTCTAATAGATGCTCTTTTAAAATTAAAAGATACGTAGGTACCTATTGCTATAATAAAGGTGGTTCTTAGTGTAATGTAGGTAATAGAAGTTTGTAAGTTTGTTTCGTACATTTTTTTATTCTACTTCCAAACCCAAAAAGAGTGAATGCAAAGATCTCAAAAAAGTTCATTACAAATAAAATATTTTTTTATAATTGTAACACCTAGGTACACCTAGGTAAAAACTACAGTAACATAATTTATAGAATCTCTGCCATACCATTTCTTTATATCACCCATACTTACACAAGCATTTAACATAAAACAATAATTCATTAGAATCACAAGCAAAGCGTCACTTGGCATATGAAGTGTTTCCCTTAGAACAATGGCGCCGCCCGCCGTAACGACTGTCTATTAGCATCCAAATACTAAACCCTAACGTTACGCATTAAACGTTCAATAAATAATGTAAAGCTCGCATTCCTCGTCAATTAATTTCAAACAAAGGCAATAACGAGGGTAGTTAGTAAGTTATTTACCAAACATATTACCAAAATACTAAGCATAATGAGATAAGAGAAAAAAAAGTCTCTAAGATAATATAAAAAATCCATACTAATATTATGTGAAAGTGTGTTTGTTTGTTTGTCCTTTCTTTACGCCGTAGCCAAGCAATCCATCGACCTGCTCAAGCGATCGAAGTAGTTGAAAAGATTGAGAGTAACATAGGCTACTTTTTAACTGGAAAAAGTGGGGAATGGGGGGTCAAAGTTTATATGAAAGACAACGCGGATGGAGTCGCGGGCAACAGCTAGTAGTTTATAAATGACAAAATTATTTTTAATGCCAATAACCACATCCAATGATAGTTCAGGTTTAAAAAAGCACAATTGTTCATTACATTCGTTTATAATATGATTAGCTGCGACCCGCATGTTTTACTTGCGCAGTTTCCGTTCCCGGGGCAATACCGACATAAAAAGTTAATCCAGGGCATCATCTATCTACATACCAAATTTCAACTAAATCTGTTTAGCCGTTTCGCGTGAAAGAACAACAAGCAAACATTCTCACAAACTTTCACATTCATAAAATTGCTAGCTCTTGCCCGCAACTCCGTGTCCGCGTGGACCTTATAACCCTTTTTTCCAGTTAAAGAGAAGACTATGCTTTATCTCAGATTTTAGACCATCGTGTACCAAATTTCATTACAATCGGTTCAGCGGTTTGACTGTGAAAGTGTAAAATTATAAAAAGTTTCAACCACCCGCGCAGCCTTTTGGGGGTTGATTTAAGAAAAAAGAAGTAGCCTATGTCCTTCCCCAGGCTTAAGACCATTTGTGTACCAAATTTCGTTCTAATCGGTTTAGTAGTTTTACCGTGATGGAAGTACAGACAGAGTTCCTTTCGCATTCATAATATTAGTATGGAAGTATGAACTAAGGATACATAATTAAACATCTTCCAAATACCAACAGACTGCACCTATAAGTCCCAAGATCCCCATCTTGTGATAATCGCCATTTGCGCGCCACAGAATGGTTTTATTTCTTAATTATTCTCGAATCGATGTCGACGATTAGCCGCGGAAACTGCTGATTACGTAAGCCGAGTCGAAGATTTTTTATTGCGACATAAAATGAGGCACGCTGCCCACATCGAGTTTAACTGTCGCTTAGGGCTGAACAAATTACTTATCTTAATATAATTTACTAGCTGACCTGTGCCCACTTCGTTGGGCATAATGTTAACAATACTTTTTTATATAGCCTATGACACTCAGCAATAATGTGGCTTTCTATTGATGAAAGAGTTTTTAAAATCGGTTCAGTAGATCCCGAGATTACCCCTTACAATTTAACAAACACACAAACTACTTCTTTATATATTAGTATAGATAAAGATTAACCGTCTTTTTTATTTATATCTTCGATATCAAATTTGTAATGACAATAAAATAAGTAAACAAAATAATAAATTTTATATTGATCATACATATTATACTAAGCGATTAATTCTAATTAACCAATTTATGCTTAAGAAGGGTCCTTACCCCATATTTTTAATAATAAAAGAGCCCACGAATTAATCAACGTATGCTAAAAACTATTGTAGATATAATATCCGGGAGCGAAGGTTTTGAATACTTGGATATAGACAATGTTTTGTTAAAAAAATCTAATATTATACTTGAATGATGTAGAAAAATAAGAGACTATTCAATAAGACCATTCATGGTCAAATATGAGCGCATAAATGTATGAAGACGTACTTATTATACCTAAAAATCTATTGCGTATACGCAGCCAGACCAAACAATTTTCAAAAAACAACTAACATTAGACAGCCCTAATATATGTGCCTATACCATTAACCTCATAACGTATTGGATTTCATACAGTTATATCTTTATTACAAAAGATAAACGTTTCTCGTACAAAAAACAGGACATTATGCTTTCTATGGGAATTTCTGTTGACATACTCTCTCCTCACCCTCTATTTAGGATCGATAAATTCTAATTAATAAAAACGTACATAATTACGTCCTAGTTAGGAGAACACCACCCGTATCCTATTGCTACAACGACTACTTTTTTGCCCTCAACAATATTCTACCTAAGCTCTAGATAGTAGAAAAATCAATATCTCACTACAAATATTTGATATTCTTCATTTATTCTGAAGCTTAAGATCGCGCAGAATGGCTACGTGTGCCCCTGAACATCCTATGAAATTTAAATAAAAGACAAATGTTGTTTAGGTACATATGTATTGGTATAAGTACTCCAAGTTGTTTCCTCTTTAAAAGGACGAACGACATTTCACTTACAACATCAAACGCCGATCAATATTCCATCCATCACATCTTATAAATTTAAATAACAAATTCGGATATTTAACAGGCATTGTTTTATTCGCCATATTGTGTTTCACAATAGCCATTCATCACGCTCGAGGCCTGTAAATCTCAAATTAGGGTACATTGTAAACTTTTATTAACTCTCAACTCCAGCATCGTATTTCTTTTGGAACAATAGTCGGGCGATAAATTATAATCATTACTTTTAACTTTGACAGCGTCAGCGTTTAGCTGCGCCGGTACGAATCTACCTGCGACCAGAAATGTAGTAGCTTAATGGCATTGTACATTATAGTGTTTGTCCTTATCCTTTTATGTTGTTCCGCCTGCAAGCAACAGGAAAAATTGCTTATTTACTAGATCATAATTATAGCTATTATTTGCATATTAAGCACTCTACCTCCGTATATCAAATGCGATGGATTAATAGCGCCTGTGACCTTATTAAGAGTTATCCAATTAAGAGCCCAGTCTTTTATCCGAAAGCCTTTCACGGTAACAACATCGGAATAACCTAGCATAATGAACGCATAGACGTTCGACGGCACAAACCAAAACTCATTATCGAAACAAAACTGGTGAACAACCCTTCGAGCGGTCGAGTGGTCTCGCTACGTATTTCGCCCGCTCCCGGAGGCCGACACAAAAGAAATTCACACGGCGGGTGGTGAAATATCCAATAGATGCTTGCATCCATTGTGCAGCATCGTCGGAACGAATTGTAAATCGGATCATTGCCTGGTGACGCCCAGCGGATTCGTCGAAACAATCCACGTCCCGTATTCAGAGCCAGACGTTATGCAACGCACAAAGAAGCCCCAAGAAATTCGACGACTTTCGTGAATGTTTTTGCGAGCATCCGCATCGTAAATCAGTTGAGCAATGCCGCCCGATTTTTTTACTGCCGGTCAGCTGGGCGATAAATAACTGCGTGAAAAGACTTTACTGTTACACATTATTTAAATAGGGTATTAAAATCTTTCATTGTCGAGACAATCTCAGATACCGGCGTTAGTATGTGGCGTTATGTAACGCAATGGGCCATTGTTCGTTTGATGCAATGTTAAGAACTTAAAAGTAAAACAAATTCTAATACGATTTTCAATGTCGATTGAAAGATAAATTGATGTTTCGTTTTCAACATGTTGTTCAGTAATTAAAATCCAATTAAAGGTACAAACAATGGTTAATTAATACGACGTATTGTATAGCGTCGGTACCAGGACAAAAGAAACATAAGGAGGTATTAAAACTAGCGAGATGCGTGAACGCGCATTGTTCGGCATTGTGCTGCCGAAGACAGATAAGAGGGGTAATGAGTGAAGAATCCACAATGGAATATCTACTGTACCATCCTAGTAGAGCCACTTACTTTCATATAAAGGGCTCGTGTACGTGTTTTTAAAATAAAAGAGCGGCGAGATAGGTAACTTTCGTTATCTACAACTCGTTCTCCATAAATAGCATAATAGGTTCTTCAGTGCGATACGTGAACGTTTCTATAATTAATTTATTGTTTGTAGAACTTGGAAAGTATGCAGACTTGTGCCGCATTGCAGTCTATGAGCACTATTAGCGCTATTGATCAATTGGATTTATTATTCATGAAACTACGCAATTATTGCTTGGATATTTTCGAATTATTTCCTTCGCACATTCCCAGCCGACAAGTCCTAATATTTAAGGTACGCTTGACACGATTACATCGCGTTATAAAAGCTGGATTTCGATAAAAAGCTAAAGGCAAAACAAGCCTCTCTTCACTTGCGCCACAGCTGCCCGACTGGTTTGTCCACTTGGATTGATTTAACGTAAACGCACGATTCAACCAACTTCCTTCGCGTTTCTGATCGCCTGGTACTCCATATCGATTAATTATCTATAGATTGCTAATTTATAACATATTTTATAATTCATATAGCTTTATGATGATACTTTTAATTAAAAATGTTGCCTAGCTAACTGAGTCCTGCGGTTGCACTTGTGTTAAACCAGTTTTTTTTCTCCTCACTTAAAATATCTGCAATATATTACTTATATGTTTTCTTAAGTAAATATGATATCAGTAGTTTCAGTGTCTATTATTATTCCCTACAACATAATAGTCGATTTTTTTTTCTTCTTTTAATATGTCATGTATTAGCACAGATAACTTTTAATAAAAAAAATATTTATAATATGAGGGTTGTAGCTTTCAAAACCAAAACCAAATAAAAAATGCTATTAATTTTCATGTATTACTTATTAATATCAAACGCAAACCTTGATAAGCGTTATCAACATAAACATTTTTACTACTACGCCAGAATGACTTTGCATTATTTCCTCATTTTTGAATAATTTGTTGCTATTAAAAAATTACCTATTTCTTATTAACCAATAAGTATCAAGTCAAAACTATGTAAAATAAAAAAATATATATATAATCATTGAAATTTGAAACCTTCTGTATTCTATGAAATGCTATAAATTATTAAAGTCAAAATAAATTAGGTTTTTGCTATCAATTTAGAGTTTGCCTTGTCATAATTCATTTATTTTTAAATTCACACAGAAATTTATCAAATTGTCTTAATGGCCTGTAGCAATACTATTTAATTATGAATATATTTAAACAAAAAAATAAAAAGTGAAATACTAAAATCTTATAAATGGTTATAAAACAATTAACCCTTCAAGTTTTTCATGTGAAACAAATAACATAATATACATCCAAAAATATTTGTCCTACATTAGGTATCTGATTAAATTTTAACCAATGGAACATCTGATAATTAATTATTTATAAGTATATAATTATTAAAACTACAAAATTTAGCTTATGTAGAACCTGGTTCTTTATATTAAGTTTATTATCTTTTGAATAGGCTATGAAATTTCGATTATTTGCAATGTCATTATTTTTTATTATTATTATTTGGTGTAGCCATACTCCAGTGAAAAAGGTGGTTTAAATAATCCAAGTTTATTTTGTATAAAGAAAATATATAGATTATTCCATATCTTGACTTAATCATGTAAAATTGTGAAGTTTTTTGTAAATTAATCAATCAATGAGTCAACTAATCTCATATTACATTAATTATTATAGATAACAATCTCATTTTATAGGTTCTAAAGATAATGTTTCTGACAAGAAAAATTTCTACAGCACAATATGGAAACCTTTTCGATTAACATTTAATTAATAATTTTATTTAAAATTAAAGAAAAATTGATTTCAGACCACTTATTTATATTTCTTGACTTCCTAAAATGGTTGTTAGGCTTTGCTTTGATTATAAAGATAATCTTCTTTAAAGAAACAAAAACAGATTTTTTGTTATTAAATAATGTTCTTTTTGGTTCTGATATTAGGTATATTGCTAATAATTATTGAAATTTTGCGAATCAGTTATATTACATCTATAGAAAGAAGCCAAGGCAAATGATAATGCAACTCACCTAATGTAAATAACAGACGTCCCATTAACAATCCTCCGCCAGCCTAAAGGCACAACAATGCTCGGAGGAAATTCACTTTGAGTAGTCCGAGGGTCTGTCTCCGGCACCATAGACGGCAGAACCGCCAACACTACACCATCCGCAGTCCGCACTAGCTGAGAACCTTCATTCTCATTCACTAGAGACCGCACTTGCTGATTCAGTATATTAATACTTTGATTCACTATAGATTGGTGCGACACACTCTGTTCTAACAACTGGTAGTTCACATATTTTCCTAAATCTCTCTCACAGTTTGCACTTTCACTTTGCACACTATCACTGTTCGGTGCGGGCATCGGATGCATCTCCGTTCCGCATCGCTGGTAGTTCAGATCTCCAGTGTCCAGCCCACACACAAAGCCGTCCTTCTCCCAATCATTTCTTTTAACTTGTTTTACCTTCTCTTCGCTCCTAGACTCTTTGATATATTGGGGATACTCTGCCTCGGAGCCGAATTTGTCCGGTTCGTTGTAGTGCTTGAAGAAGCTCCGCTCTTCAGGTCGGTAGTTTTTGGCGAGGGCGAGGTGGTGCGGGTGCGGGAGGTTGTCTTGCAGGTAGAGCGCGTCAAGCGGGTGGGCCTGGGGCGGCGTCTCCGCAGCGTCTAACTGGCACTGGCGGGGCTCCGCCACGTACACCAGCACGCGAGGGCCTCCAGCCCCGCCCGCTCGCGGCGCGGCCACACTCGCGGGCTTGCCAGACATGTCGCACACACATCACACACGTAACACGAACACTCACTAGCTGAACGCGACCGCCGACTCTGGCGACCCGACTGGCACGTTCCTCCTCGCATCGCTTCCGAACCGCTCATCACTCGCGCCACCGACTCCGAACCACCACTGCACCATCCTTTGCTATTCCTTTTTTATGACAGCCAAAACAAACCTGACAGTTTTATGGCGGAGCCTCTTTCGACCCCATTGTACACTTAATTGCACCTCTAAAATTTATGGGGATAATAACTTTTCGCTCGCTACTGTTTTAGTTCGTCTACTTAGGATCCATATTGACACTTCATGTAAAAAGGTCACCGATTAAAAATGTTTCTCGTCATCCAAACAAAGCACTGCATTTAATCCACAATAGGAGTAAAGATTTTTTAAATCCAATATTTACGTGATCCTTATTTGCATGTTTGATAAGTGTCGCTTCAATCACTATTTCCAAATTTGTTTAAAAAGCTTACAATTGACTACGGACGAACAACGAATGAGACTCCGAGCTATTAAATACGACTAATAGTTAAAGGTAGTTATTATGATTTCTTTTAAATGGTCCCATATAAGCTTTACAAGAGGCCGGGTTATATTCAGTTGAGGCCACTTCCAATGACAAAAGCAACCAATAATATCTTTTTGTGTTAGTCCAGTCAAACATTTGATTGGTTTAAATTTACTGCTGTAATCGCATAGTAGCAGATTCCTGTTTTTGTGTATGAGAGAAACGTACAGAAACACTTTTAGAAAGAGAAGAATAAGGATAAAAGTGCCATCTACATGTATTTTTTTCAAACGTAACTGTCAGTGTCAAGATATCCTGTTTTACCGACACAAATGAATGTTGCAGCTCACAATTTACAAATTACACGTATGATACAATTATTTTAATAGTTTTTCTTTTTGATTTTTAGAATGTAGAAAAAAATTTAAATTTACTTCCTATTTTGTTTTTATGAAATAAAATTAACTGAATAAATTTTGTATTTTTAAAGTCATAAAATATTCTATTATAATTATGCTTGACTAATTGATTATATATCTTTAACCACTATAACAATAGAAGCATGCAAAACGAATTCAATTAATTTTGTATAAAAATTATTGTTGCTTTTATCCAAAAAATGGAAATGTAATATTTAAATTTAGCCAAAATTCCGGAAATTTTCTCGTTTTGGCAACATATGACATCAAATGTCAAATGTTTAATGGTACGATGGTGCTATAATCATGTGTGCATGTTTTCATTTTTAAGGTTAGGCTTAATAAATAAAATCTTTTTAATCTTTATAATTAAAACATCTCTTCTAAAAGTTAAACTCTAAACTAATATATCTGTCGTTTTTTTTATTATTTGTATAACCAACGAACCTTAACTTACGAACTAGCGATCGTATTGTTTTTAAGTCGTTCAAAATGAAAAGAAAACATAATGCTGTAGAAAAAGAAGAAACAAAGTAAGTACAAGAACAAGTATCGAAATTATTCTATTTTATATCATCATATATTTTATATAATCATTATTCTTTCAGTTTATCACCACTGCTATTTGATAACAATAAAAAATTTGTAAAGAAACTTGAAAGTGAGGGGACAACTAATGTAGTAACAGATCGTCGTCCAGTCTGGAATGATGAAGACGACGAGCAATTACGAGTAAATGCTGTAATACCAAAGCTATCTAATGAAGGCCTCTACGCAGAGAAACTCAAACAAAAATATGAAACACTCATTGGAACACCTGGTTGGGCCAAAATCTCTGACAAAAAGGAAGACAAAGGTTTCGACAGTGACGTTCTAAGAACAGTAGGTCACTTAGAGAAGAAAAATCAAACGAAATTCAACAAAAAGTTGTTAGAAATTAAGAAAACTATGAAAATTGTTACTAAACCCAAAACCGTTATTACTTGTGTAGAATTTCATCCAAAAGTAAGTGTTGTATTGCACGGAGGGCATTCGGGTATTGTTTCTCTAAATTCGGTCACATCTGAAATAAATCAGTTACACAGTTTTAAACTAAAGGGTTGGAAAATATCTAATGGCAAATTTAACCCGGATGGGTCACAGGTATACCTTTCCTCAGCGTTAAAACATGATTATTGCATATATGATGTAGTGAAAGCTAACTCACGGCTTGTGCAGCTCCCAAAAGTAGTAAAAAGACCGAAGATATTCCAACTCTCTCCTGACGGTAAACTTATTGCAACCACAGAAGGCTTTGACGAAGTATTTGTAATATGTGCAAAAAGCAATGAACTGCTGAGGTCAATAAAGAATAACACCAATGTTAAATCAATAACATTCAGTCCTGATTCAAAGCAAATATACTGCTTCAACCAAGAAGGTATTGTGATGGTCTGGGATCTTTCAACATTTAGAGCTGTAAAGAAATTTTACGATAGTGGCTGTGTTACTCCCGCTAGGATTAAACTTAGCCCATGTGGTAGATTGCTTGCTACAGGTACCGGAGAAGGTATTGTTAATGTATATGAGACTTCCAATATAACGTCAGAAAACCCCATGCCGTTAAAAACAATATCAAACTTACAAACAAAAATCACAAATTTGAATTTTAATTCGACGTCAGAAATTTTGTCGCTTGCGTCCAGTTTTCAAGCAAATGCTGTAAAATTGGTGCACATTCCATCGTATCATGTTTTTGGGAATTTTCCAACGATGAATTTATTGCAAGTGGAAAACGTTAACTTCTCACCGAACAGTGGAATTATGAGTATAAGCAATGATGGTGGTTATGTAAATTTATTTAGACTAGGACATTATCCTAATTATTAAGTTTGGAATAAAATGAATATTCTCAACATTTGTCACTTTTTATTTATTTCAGTATTATAATTATCTTCACTCAAGTCAAATGAAAAGGGATTATATTATGCTATGTACTTTGTTTAGACTTATTTCTTTGTTAAATTGGCAATCAGTGAACAGTGTCAACATCAATGAATTATGGACATTATTGATATTTCATATTTGCATTTATGAACAAAACAAAATACATGCATTTTAATATATAATATAAAAATGAATCACCAAATGTGTTGGTAGGTGCAAAACTGGATAATGACTGGACCAATGTACATTTAAAATTCTTTTTTTAGAATATTCCTGGATGTTGGAGGATGTTTCTTAAGCAAAAAATTAATAGTAGTTGTAGGATATAAGGTTACAGTTATCGTCTAAGAGCCAGCGGCCCCCAGGCCTTCGTTAAGTATAAAAGCTATAAGTTTCTCAATGTATGTCCCCAACACAGGTAAGAACGAACCCCGTCTATGAAACTTGGGTCACCGCGACCCAAGTTTCATAGACGGGGGGGGCCGCTGGCTCTTGATCTATTAGGATAGGTACAGCGTAAGCGAAGTCGCTTTGAACCAGGTAGTATGCTATAAAACTAGCCATATTAAGCTGTTTCACTTGCCATAGTTAGGACTTTTTTTTAAAATCAACAAAGCTAGAATAGAGGTATAAATAAAACAAAAAATCGAGATAAGACTTTATTAAATCACAACAAATTTGAAGCAGTTACACAAATTCAATCCATTCTACCAGGCCCTATACCAACTGAATTCCGATAACTAATACTTTGCTATAGGGCAAAATATATTTAACTAGGTGAAGTCATAGTCATATTGGGAGCCAATGGAAAGTGAGATTAATATTAAAGTATAGGAATTTTTAAACTCGGTAAAATGTATAAATATCATATCATCAACTCAATGTATAGTTCAAGATATTGGTACCAAAAGTCAGCTCCCAATATTAAAACATCTTAAAATTATATTTAAAATAGAAAATCAAAATCACAGAACTTTCAGTTTCCTAATTGCTCATCACCACGATACGGACCTATCATATATACCTACTATTGTTTGAAACAGCACTATTCTATTTCAACAATTTACTACACACTATATTTGAGATACAATCAATTTATTTCAATGATAAATGCCATATTTTTTAAAACAATGACTCCTTATCAAAATCTGTATTGTTCTTGTTTGTAATGTAGTATAATAAATTTTAATACTGGTTGATATATTTATAGAAAGGTGCAGAGTTAAAAAAGTATGGTTAAGCATCAAATACATTTTTTTTATTTTACCATAAAATCTATACTTTCGACAACATCATGTACGATAAGTATATTATAAGCCCAAGTCCAAAAATTAAATATCAATTTACCGTTTATACTAACGTTAAAAAAAAATACCAATGAATATTAATCTATTTGTAACAAAAATAACTTCATGATTGACTAAACTATATTATGCACATAATATTATTAGTTGTTTTTTAATTACAATGATGTAAGCTTTTTTTTTATTCTATAAAGTGGTGAGACAAGCTGGACGCCCTCCTGATGGTAAGAGAAACGCCAGCCCATAACCAATGCAGTGCTACCCAGAACTTTGCTCCGGGCAGGGATGCACTACATTGACGCTCCCCACTCTGAGTCATAAGATGTTAAAACTCATTAGCCCAGTAATTTCTTTTACATGACAAAGCAAAAAACTAGACATGTCATTAGTTACTTAAGAAAATGTATTATTTTATTGTATATAAACTTGTCTAACAGTGCATTAGGTGATTAATTCTAGTTTAAATAGGTCCAGTAACGTTAGATAGCATAGTTAATTCTGCATAGGAGCGGTTAAAATCTCATTTTACATTTGTATTGAGATTGTGATTCGTTCCAATCAATTTCTTGAGAGAATCAGAAGACTGCTCTATTAAAAATATTAGCTATATATCTAAATTAACTAGATGTGTTTAAAAGCTTACAGTTTTATGTAAGTTACCATTATAAGCAGTATTGAAAAAATGAAGCTTTGATTTTTTAATGTATGGGTCGATCTGAAGTCTCTCATGAAGAGTTCCAACTCATTTTTATAATAAAAAACTAATTTTATGGGAATGAAGGTTGCTTTCGATTCATGTTTAACTTCCTATACCTGTAAGTGTCAGTGGCAAGGGGGTTAGACAGAAATTTAATTTGATTGCTGGTTGTCAAACGACAACCAATGTATGATAAAGAACAGCGTGCAATTTGGTTGTCACAATACATTGACAGTGACATTAGGTTAGGTTGGTTGACACAGTCTAAGGTGAAGTTTTAAGACAACCATAGGTTGTGTCTACAGGTTATACAAGATTTGTGTCTATTACCCAGATACATTATTGTGTTACTCAATTAACGTTGCACGGTTATTAACAGTTGCACGTACAACGCAATTGACGTCAGGTTGCACAGAATTACAAAATTGTCCCATATAGGTTGTGAGATAACGTCAGTTGGTTGCAACAATCTTAAGTACAGTCGACTACAAACATTGAACAAGACGTGAAATCTATGTATGTAGGTATATTATACCTAAAATACCATAAACAGAAAAATCTTAAGTTAATACATTTTTAACAAAGTTGTTTGCAATACATTGCGGCGTACCCGGGCGCTATAATTAGCTAGAAAAAAATAATATAGGGATACCTTCAAGCAAAAAATCTTATGTATGTGGTAGAAAAAAACATTTGAATTGTTTAATATTAATACATTTGTAGTCGACTGTCAAAAATGATTTAACATACATTGCTGTATCCCCTCCTCGCTCTATCCCAGTACAGTTCAGTCAATTAGCTGGTGGCGCATTGCACGCGGTTGACGCCGGGCTGCTCGTCGTCCTCGTCGTACGCGTTGCGGTGCTGCCGCCGCCGCCGCCATTCTTGTTCCGGGTCCAGTTCAACCAGGTTGCATTCCTCGGCCAACTCGGGTATGTCAACCTGCAAGTAACAATTGGTTATTAGTATTTATTAATACATTTCAAGATTTGTAGACTATGAAAATATATTGAGTATCAACTATTGAAATATTTATAGTAATATTGAATAAATATATTCTGTCTATGCTCTGTTTCACGCAAAATAAGATTTTTCTTTTATGATATACACTAGCCAAATTTATAGGCTAATGTATAAATCAGCATCATAGCGAACTAAATAGTTTCTATTCGCTATTATGCTGATTAGATCTTAATCTTCTAAATAGATTGACTTATACTTGTCACTCAATACTTTTGGTCCAGATATTTTCATGGGAACAATAACTTCGCTAGTAGATACTAGGAACGTATAGGCTAGCTAATCTAATAAGATGATCAAAACACTGGTAATTGGATTGTATACTATTTATACTCCACTGTGCCTTACTGCGTCGTATTTTTGTTATGCTACATGATACAATAGAATTATTCACAACATAGTTTACGTTGAAAGATTAAAGGCATATCGGAGCAGATGAACGAAAAGAATAATCTAGATAGTGAAATCTATTGCAATATTAGTTTTAAGTCGAACCTCCTCGGTTTATTTCAATGTTTAAATTCAAACTTAAAAGAATTGTGTGGCATTTGTCAGCATTGTGAAAATAATGATATTGGATAATAAGTAATGGAGCTTAATAGCCGCCGTTAATACGATACTCTGAAGTTTTACTTATTAAGAAGCTAAGAAAGAGCCATCATGAAGCAAACAATCATCACCTCGGCATCACTACAACTACTACGATGTCACTCTCTGCGACAGGCAAATAAACTATTATATTATATAATTTTGTTTTTTGCATATCATATTCTAATCTCAGAATTGAGATGAATAAGAAGACTTACAAATGTTTAAATTAAAAGAGCTATACCCACAGTTTTACCCACACATGTACATTGCATGTCTGATAAAAACACACAAGCTTACACATTTCAGCTTACATAGGGACTGATGACAGAAAGCGATTTTGTTTTAAACTATATAATGATGATGAACTCACCCTTGGTCTAGGCGGCAAGCAATTCTCCAGAGCTGGTATCACTTCAGGCGGGATGTTCGTTGGGAAGTTTACAAGAAACTGGATAATCAGCTGTCCTTTCTCAAATGGATTCTTGTACATCGGCATACCTAAGAGCATTTTTTATTAAAATTACTTATAATGAATATTATATCACCTTTTATGTTAATTGAATCAGACGAGTCATCTTACTAACCTAGTAGAAATAGGTGCAGCATTTCTCAAGTTATAAAAAGGATGACAGGACATATCAATTAAAATCTGTCACTTCACATTTAATTGAATGCATCAAGCGAAAGCACTACTTAGTACTTTGAGTGCTTGATAAATTTTGAATGTAGTTGAAACATTCAACGTTAAGCATTATGCCGCATAATGCGCTGTAGTGCTTTAGTTGGGAAACACTGATAAGCTCAAAACATAATAACATCTCACCCTCATTCAGCACACATTTTAGCTCCCCGTGTTTAGTTACATCTCCGGGCATGACCGTGATGACAATATCCCTATCATCCAGGGTCCGGATCACCTTCTGGAAACCACACAGGGCCTCTACCAGCTCAATATTCAGCCGGATTATCAGATCGTTGCCTGTGCGTTTGAATATCTGAAAACCAAGTAGTGTTATAAATTAGTATTAAAAAATATTTAGCACTAGCTATGACTTCCACTAATGCGCATTTCACATGAATATCATTAACAACAATATTAAAAGATAGACAGAAGAATAAAACTTTAAAATATACGAGAAAAGTCCACCAACCAACAAACTTTGTTATATTGTTTAAGTCCAATATTGAAATGTATATATTTAACGACAAAAATCAAATTAACAAAATTACAAACAAATTGAGGTACGTATTTAAAATGGAAATGACTATTTATTATTCTCAAAATCTTATCTACCTAATTCAAATATCTATTACTGTGCTTATTTTAGTTATCCTACTTCATCCGCAATAAATATAAATCAGTCGACACATCTTATTTTGCCGATGCTTCTAGTAAATGATTCATAAATGCACTCAACCCACACATTCATAATTTCTTAAGTAACTGCTACAATTTTAGTGTCGAATAACACTTTAAAAATATGACCTTCCATACATATTCATAGTTCAAATCAATATGGTTAAAAGCCTTAGGTAATTTTTTTATAAAATTGTCAATTGTCAAAGTGTCTTTTTAATCAGCAACAACAAATCCCTTTAAAATAATTTTATAAAAACTTCCAAAACAATTTATTATTGCCAGACAGTTGATCAACACTACTGAAAAATTGTTGAACACTCTTCCTTGTTACATAGTCCCCATACAATAAATTCAATAGGCAAGATTGATCAACACTTAAAGGCAAGAATGATCAACTCACCTCATGCTCCTTCTCATCCAATACAATGATGAGATCTCCGGGTTCCATATCTGGTTCCTGATCGCCTTCACCGCTGAACACAATCTTCTGTCCGTCTGTCATACCCTTGTCTACGTGGACATCTAGAATCTTGCGGTCACGGACTGTTTTGCGGCCCTGTTTAAATTAAATTACTTTGATCAATTTTAATGTAATAATAAATAAAATTACCTATACACTTAAACGACTCATTTTAACAAACAAATTAAAGTTTATATTTTTTATCTATCAAAATTAACTACCTTAAAATGGCAACAAGGGTTAATACTTGTCCTTTAGTCATATTTCACAGGAAAATTCAATAAGCATTCCCTGTAAGATTTTTTATGTAACAAAGCATTAATTTACATAAACAAATTTAATCCTGTACATTAAATTTAAGATTGCCGCTAAAGGACTAAAGCATATTCCATCCAGGTCAAGAAAAAATAAATGAAAAACAACTCACCTGGCAAACCTTACACCTATCCTTGGGGTCAATGATCTCCCTCTGTCCCCGGCACTCGCTGCAGACAGTCTGTATTTGCTGGATCATGCCGGGCCCGAGCTGTTGTATCTGTACTTGCATGCCCGTTCCTCGGCAGACTGTACA
>DWAJ01000524.1:0-31669 GCA_018238005.1 Eurema mandarina
AGTATGTGATTTCTTCCAGGCATTATTCCACTCATTATTTTTTTAAGCCTGTTAAAAAAGGAACATCTTCCCTACCAGCACGAACGCACTATACCTCGTTTGATACGTTATAAGATTTAAAAGTACGGTAAGCTATGGGGTGCAAACTATTATTTGAAGATGAGTTATGAAGCCACGTAGGGACTTATGAATGTGCATATTCTTTGACCTTAGTTAAGACCCTTTGTATTGATCGATTATTTCGCGTTGGTATAAAATTTAACTCATTTATTTTATGTGATAAAATATATCTATAGGTGTGTATTTGAATACATATATTTATTCAGTTATTATTTATATTTCACTTACTAGCTCTGTCTCGCGGTTTCACCCGCGTAGTTCCCGTCCCCGGAGCAATACCGGGATGTCAGCTATCCTATCTCTCAAGTTGGATCGAACTGCACATGGTGTGCGAATTTTATTATAATCGGTTAAGTGGTTTAGGAGACAAACATTGTGTGACAAACAAGTGATATTATCTAGCACAATGTATAAGATATGTGATCATCTGTTGACTTTCTCACACAAAAAAACACATTAAGCAAATAAATAAAATCTTCACTTAAATTAATAACTATAGATGATGTAAAATCTTTACTCTAAGGCGATTCTAAACTCTATTATCAATTTATACTTTTAACAAAATAAAATTAATTAGCAATCAGGCTGGTTTCTGAGAAGGCAAAATGATCAGAAATCACGAAGTGACTGACCTATCGGCTTCATTAATATGCTTTCATTAACCTGTCTGCTTCAGACAAACATCTTTCTTCGTAATTTACTGTCACAAATAACAATTGCATACATTTACCTCTTTAAAGACACTAGCCGTTGAATGCGGTTTCATCCGCTAAAATCGTTTAAAGATTCTTAGTTAGTTAAATTTACAATTTGGGATACCTAGATTATTGTCATTAATCAAATATTCGTAAACTTTTTTTATTTATGTTATTATGTGATAACGCTTGATTGAATTAAGCCTGATGTTGAGAGACGCTGCAGTCCAAAATGGAGCTTAAACATCTGAAACACTGATATTTTATTCGCTCAGTGTTGAAGACAACGAATTTATCATAAAAACTAACGATTTCATTCCACATATCCATTGCCTAAATAAATTAATAGGTTTGAATATAAAACGTTAACTCTAATTATATTCATATTCGCAAGACACGTTCAATCATATGACGACTTAATTAGGATAGAAGTTAGTTCTGACTTCTGATATCTTAATATAGTAACGGTCGGTACCAAACTCTAATCAGCTATTTAGATTAATTTTAATAAGCAACCTTATCTTTAAAAAATACGTTTGAAACGTTTCTCCAACAATATGATACAGAACTGAGAGTATATTTCTATCTCTCTCATCTCTTCATACAGCAAGAACCGCAGATTTCAATAATAAGAACAATATATTTCAATACAATCCGTTGTCATTAGTTTCATTAGCAAACAATGCGTAGCAAATGTTCAATATTACTCTTCATTTGCGGACCAATTGTGTTATGATTGGAGTTTTAATTTATACATCACTTTCTGATAATGCTTGATTTACATCCAAATAGCTATTGCTGGTTTCATTCTCGTTAAATATAACGTATGTAGGATTCACATTCGCATAAAATAATGTAATCTATGAGATACTAATACGTTTAAAGTTTTGAGGATCGTTTCTTATGTTTTAAATAGTTCTTGACATTCTGATATTGATAGATAGAACATTTCTTGACAGACAGGCTATAAAATAAAAAAAAATTGAAAAAGACAAGATCAGATTTTGAACGAGTAAGTACGTAAGCGGCAAGATACACTTAGTATTATAGTACCTAATTGAGAAAACACTATTTGAAATAAATACATTTTGTGTAGAATCCACTTAAAAATGGTCAGTGTTTGTTTTTCTTTCAATATTAGTATGCTTAGGTTAAATATTTCAATTTGAATTTTAGCTTTCAGTTTGCACAATGTAATGTCAAGGCAATATAAAAAAGAATATTCATACTATTGTTCTTTAACATCAGTCAATTAAAAAAAAAGCTCGTTTTCTTCATGCTTGTTAATTTCAATTTAAATAAAATCCTCGACGTTTACTCCTTACACCATACATCTCGATACCAAATCGGACATTTTTGTCCTTAATTAATTTCACACAATGAAAAAGGAGATTGTATCGTGCTTACTCTGAACGGAGATTTGACAAATGCGACGCGACTATCTACTACGCAGCACAGGCCGTCTTAAAACCCCAATTAATCATCACCCGAGTTCTGTTTGACTTCGGTTGACAACGAAAATTAATTAAAATTCCAATTTTAAAAATACAAAAAGACCAATTAGACAGCTTTCATTTGTTTTTTTTTTAAGATTTTTCAACCAGAGATTATAGATTATAACTTATAAGTCATGAATTTGTTTTTAGAAATGATGCAATGTTTTTTAAAGTATTTATCTTATATTACTATTTTTATGGCGTTCTGCTTTGCTAGTTTATACTATTCTTATTTTTTTTAAATACAAACGATGGTATAATAATAAGATATTAACTATCATATTAAGTTTATAGGTTACCAGTAAAGTACATAATATATCAAAACGTCATAAATCTGACAGATCCAGATTAAGATCAAAAAAGCACAGACACTATAAATAGAACATAATTAAATTGCCATAAAATAGCCAATCTATAAAGCATAATATAATCTGTGGTAAGTTGCGTTATCTGTAACACGTTCGGTAGCCGATCGCTCGCTCGTCCGTAGTAATTTGACAGCTCAGATGACAGATTGCCAGAGCACAGACCACCAAGGAAATTGTCGCTGGTCGATACATTTTTGTTTATGAGACAACGTTATCGCTTAATTGAAAAGCTTCCGTGTTGCTCCACCTACGCTTGATGCAACGTCATGTTATATTTGTTTTGGCTTAGCTTTATTTATTTTATTGCTACTTATATACGTAGCTATTTCTCATATATAAGTATAAAAATTATTAAATGATTATAATAGTTATTAAATATTGTTTTCATTGTTGTTTTTACAAACATTTATTACAACGGCTATTGGAGAGATAAAATCTATTCAACGCTTTAGAAATTAAAAATTATTCAACATTGAGACGCTAAAAGTTTCACAAAACTCGTTAGTTATATAAATAATTGATGCAATTTAAAGCCAAGAATTCAATTAGCGTATTATTTCATTGAACCGCAGTATGAAAGCGGGTGGTCTATTTCAATAAATACAATAAAATACTTATCTAATTTCACAATACATTTCTCGTAAACGTCTGGTATTTAAATATAAATCGAAAGAGCGGAACACAATGGTGTAATCGATAATTGAATTCAGCATTGATGAACTTTACACCGTTCGACCTCCTAGACGTGACAGATTAGAATGGAATCCACGTATGGATTTATATGGAGCTGATACAACGACAAATTATATTTGGGTTGGATGGATCACTTCAAATAACTTTAATAAAGTTTTGCATGCCCATATAATATAGAACGGTTGTTTTTGATAACGTTATTTCAAGATTAACAGCTAAAAAGAGATCTAGATTACTTTCTATATAAGTCATTTTTTAAATTTCTTTATTACATTTTGGCATTTTAGTCCGACATAACCTGATTCCTCATGCTATAACACATATAATAATAATGCTTATTTTTTTTATGAAAAGAAGAAGTGTGTAAAATAAAGTAATAATAGAAGAAATTCCTTTATAAATAAATTTTAACTGCGCTATACATATATCATTTGAAGACGGATTAGGCAAGTCACTCTCTGTCGTCATACTTAATGCCAATTAAAAGATTTAGGGATTGTTACATACAATGTGCTCTGTATTTCGATTGTAAACGTTTTGTTTCTTTTAAGAAGGCTTTTAAAACCGAATTAATTATAATAATGAATTACTTTCTTCGAAATACTACATATATGAACATTGGATATGAAACTTGAGTGTTTCATGAATAGTGTCCATGAAATGTAATCATTTTGCCAAATTCGCTTATACAATAAAGGTCGTGTTTTATAAGCACTGTATTTTTTTTTCACTAAAATTTCTGTGTACCTAAGTTAAGAGACAGTAATGTTGATTTTATTAGTCAATATTATTTAAATATTGTCTTATTTAAAGATCTGGGTGTTATTCCCTTAGATTCTCAACCTTTAGCTCTTTATAATAATCAACAACTCTATATACAAAAAAAAATACCTTCAATAAAACATTACTTTTGTTAAATAAGCAAATGCCTTCGAAGCATTTATCAATATGTTGGTGCTTATGATTTCTCTCTACCTGATGTTCGCTTTGCCGTATTACCGTGATTCTTTGCTAGTGACTAATGCCATGACAGGCTTCAACCTATCCATTCCATTAGCATGTTTTTGTCAATTGCCTTATCGCGTGCCACCATCAGTTTGGAGCAATGACTGTTTAATTAAAACGCTTACGTTAACGGCTTAAAACAATAAAAGTAGACGTGTTCGTTTTTAAATTAGGGATGAAGGAATTTAGCGGACTGTATTATAGTACTGATAGTTGACAATAAAACTTTTTTTTGTTAAAAGATTTTTGAGGGATGCAGATTTATATGGGACTTGAAGTTTACTATATATCGCATTTTTTATAAAATGGTTTGCCAATTACGTGCATTAAATAATTTTAACAATTATTATAACAGTAATAGAAAATGTTAATATCACTATAATTAGGGGCGTAAAGATGCACATAACTCAAAAACTTTAGTCTATTTTCTATTACTAAAACTTAAATGAACTATTAAACATTAACATTGAGTCATAGTTTCCTTATATCATGCTATGTCTATTTTGTGAAAGTTCTACAAAACCAGGTCCTTCTTACCACTTACTATGAAGCGAACCTCCATCACGGTAACCTATCTTGAGATACAAAAGCTTAATTAACACTAAACACATAGTTGTAAGGCACTATTAAGCAATAAAGACAGTTCATGAGTTATCAGAACAAATTATTGCTACACTTTAAACATGTACTACAAAGCAATTAATCTTTAACAAGATAGAATCTTAATCCAGTTGATAAGTTAATCGTAGTAAACGCCTTTAACCTTTATGTAACAAGGATTTATAGACGGACTTCTCAAGAATGTTTGAACCTTTAAACCCAACGGCTAATTAATATACACATATAATAGAAGGTAACATAATATTGACAACACGATTGGTTCCTTGCTATGAATGCTACTGGATGTGGTACTTGATTCTGAGCATTGAGACTTTTTTTTGGGTCCTTATTTTTTTCTTGTACCAAAGCAAGACACTAGAAGAACAACTAAGAATACTTATAGTGGACTAACGGCCAAATACTCATTAAATCTAAGCACGTCGTAAGTCTCGAAATTTTGACAGTATTGTATGGCGAACTGTCAAATCGGACCGGTTTAAGTTGTAGGTACTTAAATTTAAGTTGCGTTTCAGTATTCCGGCATATGAGTAGAACTTTTAAAAGTAAATTGAGGAAAAGAAAGGACAGGAAATATTATAAGTGAGAAAGTATATAAAGTAGTTATTTATACAAAACAATGACGATTTTTACCGTAAAGGAAGCATATTATTAAACCAGAATTTGTTCTTTTCTTCGTTCAACTTTGAAACCAACTTTTTTTACGATTATTAGAACGAATAGTTCCGTGTCGTATTAAACATGACTTATAACTTCCAGTCAGATTTTAAGCAATATTCTACAATATCGAATGTGACGCCAATTAATAAGTTTCAAATCTTTGATCTTAGCTTACTGAACTGCTGTGCGATTACTCACACCGTCCAATGTACACGATCCCTTTTATCATACATAACTTCCTTGTGTTTTGAATATTATAAAGCTATATTTATATTGTGCTTAGTTCTCTCTTTTTACACAGCTATAAGATGGCTGATTTTGGCAGTCAATATGTGAGTATATTTTTTTGAATTTTTATACGTTTAATCGTAGTACCGATACTAAGTGAGGTGGCAAAATATCGTAAAAATGACGCGGATGACACAGGCTATAAAAATTATTCTTGTGTTTGTTGATATGTAAAATTATCATTAAAACATGCGAACTGATTAATTTTATAAATAACAAATAACGTTGCTAAAGGAAACAAACTTGGCCACTTTTTTATCGTCTGAGGAGACATGGAAAGTTAAAAAAATGTTTTAATTGAGAGTTTTTATTCTAAACTAGCTGTTGCCCGCGACTCCGTCCGCGTTTACTTTCATAAAAAAATTATTCCCATGGAAACTAAATAAAAAGTATCATATGTCCTTCTCCTGGTTCTAAACGATATCCCCACCAATTTTCAGCCAAATCAGTTGAGCCGTTATCGAGTTATAAGTGAAGTAACTAACACGACCTACTTTTATATATATAGATAGTATTGAAAGAATAGGAATCTCTTATTAAAATTGTGCAATCTAAACAGCCAGCTCGTATGTAATACAAATCAACTCATGCGACATTTCAAATCTCGACTCATCATCAATGATATTTCGCGGTTATTTGACTTGGATTTATGACATCCACTGTTATTAGGCATGACTGTTTATAATTATGCAGAATAACTAATGCCGGCTGTAATTTACTGAGTCATCGACAAACTTTGACTTGCCCAATTTAAGAACCACGAATTTTTGTTTTCCCACGGCGGAAGCGCATTAGCGAAATATTAGAATGCTACTGTCTACAGCCAATAAATCATACCATTCATAAGCGACGGTCATTATGACAATTAAGGTTAAATAATACTTAAGAGCTTTCTTTGTTCTAGTGGCGGAAGAACGTGGGACTTAAGTATTTAAAGAGACCGCATTCCTGACGGTAATTAAATAATGACAAAAATGAGCAGAACTGTCCTTCTTAATTATCGCTTGAGACATACGAGAAATATGCTCCAAGGCCATCATTATTAATCTGGCAACCATTATAAGTTACCTGCAAGTTGACTTAAAGGGATTCATCAAATTATAACATTTGACACTCAATAAAAAACTAATTTATATCTACCATGTAAAAAATACCAAAGTCATATTTCAAATTGTTAATAATGAGCCTGGTACCTGACTGTTCGAGATCGCGCTAAGACTTGGATCTAAAGAGGATGCATTTGCATAAAATCATTAGTAAGCACAATGGTGTGCGGGCAGGGACACGCAGCGAATAGCACCTTACAACATCACCTGTAAACACCGCACCGGGAACAAAGCATACAAACGATTGCTGATACATTGCTGGCTTACTATACACGCTTATAATTGTTGGGTGACCAAAGAAGCAATGGAGAAATTAAAGTCGTAACTGCCGCAAGATGCAGAGTGTAAGAAAAACGTGGAAGGGCTGGTGAGCCGCCTCTCGAATATGATTTATCATCGTTCATTAGGCGAGTTTGTCCGCAGCGACAACAGATGGAGCTGATAGCACTTGGCAGGGTGGCCCACGTATTATTATTTTTATTGCCAGTTTTCAAAGAATAATACTTGAGGAATGCATCCTTTAATGAACTTCCCTTTTTGATTCGAGATGATGGATAGAAATTAATGTAGCTTTCTATTGTCGATTGGTGACATCTCGAAGCTTATATTTTGTATTGTATTGTCGACTCTTGTGTCGTGACGTTTCGGAGAAAGGCTTCGAACATCAATGGTAATATTATTAATAGATTTTTAAAGTACTATCACCAAGGGACCACATCAATAGATACTCCTTTTTTGTTGTTAAATGACTAAAACTTATTAACTTGCAGTCAATGACCTTAAAGATATCGATTCGTAATGAGAAATAATTTAATCCTTTTATACTAAAATAAAGTCGTGGCAACCCTAATTATGATGATAATAATAAACATTTTCATAGTCATTCTCGGGACGCGCTAAATCCTCTTACCATTTAAATCTCCACGAGAAGACAGACAATTCTTAAAAGTGCAAACGGCTTCGCTAGTCGTGTTTGGAACGTAATTAAAGATCCAGCGTGAATTTGCATTCGTTTCTGAGAGTTAGCGCAAATAAAAAAGGAGTCTTGTTAATTAGCATATTGTATTTTGAAATGTGATGGTTGGCGTGAGCTACATACCTCTCAGCGGTGGGCCGATGTCAAGATTTTTATGAGCCGGCGCGTTGTAGCCTCACGTGGACGTGTTTTAATATCGTTTATTGTCAACACCTGATAATTTAATACGGTTTTTTCGATAATGTTTAATGTTTACACTTGGACAAGATTTGTGCTGTTGTTTCGATACGAAAGTGGCTCGGTCATGTTGCGGCTTATCGTTATTTCGCAGGTTTTGGTTACAATTATAAATTCGATTTTATATATTTTTTATATTTTATAAAATTTTAAACGTGTGTAGTAAAGTTTTGCATTAGTCATATCCACGTTATCCTAAAGTAAAAAAGCAATCGTGATGGCTTCAGCGTTCTGTTTCTGTTTTAATTAATTTGGATCACGAAGTCGCCACTTCTCACGTCACGACACGATTCACGGGTCTGAGTGACACACTTCAAAATGTCACCAATAGGCTTTGAGGTTAACCATCGTTGTTCTCACTGCCATTGTCCTCTAGAAGCCAATTGGATAAAATCATAACGGGTTTTAGTAATTAAGGCGATCGTATTTAGGATTTAACTACCTACAGATATAGTGCATAGTGCCGCTACACTGCAAACGTCTAACGATATCACGTACGACAATTCAAGTCATTCCAAACTTTTATAACGTTACAAAAAAAACGGGAAATCATTTATTCACAACAAAGGCTTAGCCTAAATTTTACGTTACATGTAAGCAGACTATCAAAAGCAGGCTTAGTGAGGTAACGTTCCAATTAGGTGCTCATTTGTGTCAAAGCGTGCATTGTAAATCTATTCATTCGATGTGAACAATCACATTGTACTTACGTCGTTCATTAGTTTTGGACATTCACAGCGACACTGTTACCTCGTTATCTCATTACAGTACTCCATTGAGAATCAATTGATTTAATCGTGCCGCGGTTTAGTCCACACCCATCGAACTAGCGAGAGCCACAATAGAGAGACTGCCATAACATCAAACATTACCAAATCTGATCTATGCATAACGAATGTACTCGATAAATAGTTTGAATTAACCGATTTAATGCGGGTCACCCATAACACGGTGACTCGGCTGATTCTCGCCCAGTAATGATAATTGAACTGGCAAACACCCAGGCAGGACTATCTTCCATCTATTGAGAGCCGTACACTGTATGACTTGCGCTATTATATTTATGATTGTTTTTTCTTTATATTCGAGCTCTTGTCTCTGGACACAATCTTTATCGTTCTGATTAGCTCGCTGTTTCACCGCTGTGAATTGTTTTAAATGGCACCATTGTTGGATTTAATTTGATTAATTGTGTTGCTAAGTGAATTTTGTGTTTATATGACTCGGGAATATGTCTGTCATTGTAGTGCTATTTGATTGTGTAAAACAAATGATGTAACGCAAGAATTGATGGAGTAGGTATAACTTACTATGTTTCATAGAGGAAATGTTTAAAAAACCACTTACACGAAAGACAAAAGAAAATACAATAAGAATATATAATTTTTGTAAAACAATATTGCTTTTACGGTAGGTAAGCTTTTAATAAATCCTATAAAAAAATGAAACAATGAGGTCTATTTTAATATAGATTAACGACCAATGACTTGACACCTTATTAATATCCCAGCATCAGGCAGTCTTAAAAATTCTTAAGATTATTATATTTTAGTCATTGAAATTTATAACTTAAGCCTTTGGTTTAAGGATTATATTTCAGGTATGAAGGTAGCTTTTGAGCAAGTTTATTGATATTTTTTATCACATACAGAATGTTTGATTAAATGAATGCGTATTAGCGTCAGTCTGTGCATTATTGGTTATTGGTAGTACATTGTAGACCACAATGTGTAAATATTGCTTGACTAAATTCTATAGAAATGATTTAATAATATTAAAGTTAAGTTGTTATAACACCATTCAAACATTTTATAAAATGTAGTTTAGTTGTAATGTTGTAAAGCATGCTTGAGTCATTTATAAAATATGAATCTAAAATATAATTTTTAAGGTACTGCTCTTAATTTAAAGATGTCGTCAAGAATGATATCTCACCCACCTAAGGATGTAGGATATATATGCATTTCAGGTAAAACTCTTCCTTATTAATCTTTGTTTTAATTTTTTATGCTCCCAGTATATTTGCAAGTTTTCTAGAATATACTTGAGCACAGGTTACGTAAGCTTGTCAACAGGTACTCTTTTACAATTTTTTTTTATTTTTTTTTACAATACTTTTATTTAGACACAATTCCTTACATATACTTATTTCAAAATAGAAAATCCAGTAGTTTCAGCAGTACCTTAACTCTTACGATTACGAAAGAGTTATTATAAACCCATATTTATATGACTCGAAAATAAGTCATTAAGATTTCGGATCATAACAATCACGACCGAACATTAAAAGGTCGATAGCTCGGTCCCTTATGGACAAGAATGCGGATTTAAATGAGACCACGGTTGAGATCGATTGTTTTAATTGATGCAAATTATGACTTGCGAGAACTGAGCGCGGGAATTATAATTTATATGGCTGATTGAGGGTTCCGTTTAAGAAGAGACTGTATGTTACTTTCGACTGATTTAAGTATCAATATTACGTAACTATTTTCCTCATAGGTATTATATTGAATTAAGGTGCTGCCTTTATTAGTGTTTTATAATAGTATTAGTAATCGTCATTGTAAACCAAAAAAGAAAGAAAACAGTAAAGAGATGATTTGAGGACTAGCGCATCTAATCCTTGTAAATAGTATCGTAATTTAAAACATGTGAAACTATGTGTTTTCACTAGTAAGTACGATAGCCTATGCCAGCCAAGGATGTTATTGCTTCGTTAAGGTTGAAATATTTTTTTTAATTGGCCCAGTAGTTGCGAAACATATACAATGCAAAAAAAACAGTCAAAACTTTTTACTATTACTATATAAGTATATTTATGTAATCTATAGTATCTATGTAATATCTAGGTTAGTTCTTTATCACAGTTTTTTATTTTACAAAGAATATTAACAGAACTACAATAAGTGTATAAAAAAATTGTATATCCACAAATGAAACTCTATGTAGGTCGACAACCTTATCGACTGAGCCATTAAAACTTTAATATACTTCTAAAAGAAAGAAGAAAACAAACATTTCAGCAACAAACACCTAAGTATATTTACAAAGATTAAGTTCCTATTTAAAAGTATATTTCGTAACAATGTCGACGAAAAAACGTATCAACAAACTTTTTCCAATAAAAAGTCAATGACCCGACAATAAGTTAAATAAAATATTTCAAATGCACCCACCCACTTTATTAAGTGATAGGTGGATGTTTAAGTGTTGTTAATAATGTTATTGTTATATCTAAAGTACATGTTGGAATAAGAATAACAAGACAATCACTGGTACTCTAAAGTCCAAATGAACGTCGTTTTGACGCCTACGATATCTTTATAGGCATTAATGGTCTTACTAAAATATACACGGCTAGGTGAAATGTTTTGGTTTTTAGTATGAAGACCACGTCACTTGAGTCTCACTAAATTTTTTTGAAAATTCTTAATAAACTTTAGGACATTTGAAACAAGACTTGTTTTTGATAGTTCGTCGTCAAAGGACACCACAATACAGAACAAAAGTGTTACGCCTTTTAAAAACATGTCAGAAACTATGAATTCGTAGTTGTAACGAATTATACCTAATACTACTGAGGAAGACTCAATATTTACTTATAACTACCATGTCCCTGTGATTAAGAATTTCCAATACGCCATTTATAGATTTCCTACCTAACGATTTAACAAATAAAAATCGAAAGCAACAAATTTATGTTTAGTTGGAACCATCATGGAGTAATAAAAATAATTTTATAGCGAACTTAATATAATTTCACACATCGAAATAATCATAAAAGTACGCAGCGTCAGGTGGGACTTCGAACACATAAAACTGAACAAGATCACACAAACTAAACGTAGGCTGGCCCAATAAAAGGGTCTAAGCCATTTAAATCTCTAAACGACTGGGTTATCGTTTAATTTTACTGCAGAAAACATTTCCATCACAATTGGAAATGACTTCTTGTCATTTATTTTAAAGTGTTTGTGGGCTTCGTCCTGGCCGTGTGTTATCATAAATCTTTTTAAGATCGAGCCATAAAGGAAGATAAGGTCGCACCCAATCGACTGAGGATTGCCCTTTACCGAATTCACTTCATACTCGTATGCTGACGAATTGCCAGACGCACAATGAATTGTATGTAGAACTGACACATTTTTGCCGGTTTTGATTCCTAAGTTTTCTTATAAGTCTCAATTTTATTACATTTGTTACGCTTTAGTAATTTTATATGTATAGTGAAATTTTTATTTAAGTAGGCTGTAGGTAATTGTAGGTATTTGACAAAAATGATTTTTTAGCTATGAAAAATAAGTAGATATTTCATATACGAGTATTTATAATTCCATTTATGTTTATTTTTCGCATTCAAAAAGTAAATTAAAATCTATAGGGCACTATGGAACATATGAGCCGTTACCTAGAAACATGAAACCCATAAGAAAAAAAGGCAGTTTTCAGTTTTTTTTAATAAAACTAATTCTTCCCATCATCCATTAAATACTTTAACATTTTAAATGTTTCTTTGGTTTTTAACAGACTAAAAAAAGTATTTCGTTCTTCTATAGGTATTAATTAATCTTTGCACATCAAATGATTGAGTGGACCCCGATCTTTGTGTATTGATTAAGTACCTGAGCTTCAAATATTTTCCGTTTAGCACAGACACAATGTGCGATCAGTAAAGGCGATCTAAAAATAAAAAAAGAATTAGCCCTATAAGTGGTTATATTGTCTGTTTATTTTTTGATCTACAAAAAGATCACGATATTGTTATAAATATGTTTAATTGATCGATGGATTAGCTTACGTAGAAAAATATTGCGCCAGTAATTTCCAATTATAAAGATTTACTTTAATATAACTTTGTTACATTTAAAAAAAAAAATAAGTTTAAGAGTATCATTACAACTGGTAAGATAATTGCACTGAAGGAACCACAGAAAAAGTATTGAGAAATATCTATTTTTAAAATGCAATATAAAGATAGTCTATAATTTAAAAACGTATATCTTACAATGCCTAACCACTTAGCTTTCATACATACATATTACACTTTAATACTGTGTTTGTTTGTTTGTTCGTTCTTCCTTCACGCCGTAGCTAAGCAATCAATCGACCTAATTTTTGGCATACGGTTAGTTGAAAAGATGGAGATTAACATAGGCTACTTTTGGTCCTAAAAAACATTAAGTTCAAAATTTTCTAATTCCACGCGAGCGAAGTCGCGGGTATAAGCTAGTAAAATTTAAATACAAAACAAATTCTATTATTTTGAAGACCATTAAGATCTTGTAAAGCATAAATCTCAGTGTAAACGAAACGTTCAGTTATTCATATTAAAGATGTACACAAAGGCTCTAATTGAAGCGTAAAAAACGAGCAGTGTTTGTTTGTCTGATTGATGTATCGAGCCGGCTATTTATCGATTAGACAAAATGCTGTATGTTGGTACTTTGGCTATGTTATTCGGACGTTGCGTTCTTTGTTAATTTGTGCGGTTCTCAAAGTTAAAGTAATCATGATTATGCTTTAAACTTAGAGAAATATTAGTAATGTAATTTTTTATTGGTTAAGTATTTCCTATACATTGTATTGTACAAGATTCACAATTGCAGTACATAAGCATTTTATTTTAGTAATAATATTATATAGTGATAATAAGGAGTAAAACTATTACTTTTGACAATCGAATTACACACACACACACACACACACATTCGCACTTAACAAATCGTAGGTATATTTCATTTTCAGTCATACAATTTTTTCACGTACGTATGTACTAGCCTAGAAGTTGATTGGTTTCTTTAGAGGCTTTATTTAGAGATACGTATCCATAAATTTCTATACCTATAATATACCCTCAGACTAATTAAAATAGTTACGAGTAAGTTGATTCGGATGAGCAGCTTGATAGAAATATTTATTTAATTCAATTATGTACATGCATAGCAGCAGCTGTAACATTATAATATAAGTAAATAAGTTTGATAGAAAATGTACAACATAAAAAGGTCAAAGCATGCACTGCAAACTTTAATATTATATTTAATATGTAAATGTGAAATGTTGAGAACACGGCTCATGGAGCGACGTATAAACGCATATTGTGTGCGTGTGATCACAATCAGGTTATTTCTCTGGTAATTATGAGCGAGAGCTGACCTCAGGTCACCGCCGAAGTGGCACATGACTAAAATACAATTCTCGTCTTGTTTGAACCTCATTATGTTTCTTCGCCTTTTATGTTATTGCTCTGTTTATTCTGTTCGCAATTAACGGTACTACATTTGAATTTGGAATTGATTTTAGCTGGGATTTTCCATAGACATACTTATATAGGTACGTCTGTGTACCATAACTATAGAAGTATTTTTTTTTTTAATATTTTTATGATTATCTGCCAATAATATTTCAGAGTTATATATTTGTAATTAATCTTTGTATAATTGATCTTTAAGTATACCTACGCCTTGATAAGGATTTATGAATTTAATTATTATGGTTCAGTATTAAGATAATATTTATTTTTTAGTATATCAATAAAAAAGCAATAGCAAAAAAAGACTTACAATGTGCATATAATATTTTAACTGTATATAACGAAAAACTAGTATACCTATTAATTCCATCCGAATTTATTACCACTATATTCTAAAATTAGTCTTCTCCATCTAATTTAAAAGCCGTCACCTTTACTAGTTAAAGTAATTTCCCTTTCAATAGAATTAAAAGATTACGTTTAATCTCTACGTGGGTGGGCAGGGGTCAAATGGGCCCATAGATAAAACCAGATAGTCAGGTATTGTCAGGTGACGTGAGCGACATCTAGTCTATTCAAATATCGGTGCAGTCAATTTATAAATTATTGTATTCATTTATACGTTTATCGAACTATATTTAAGTATGTACTAAGATCAACCTTTAAAAAAAGTCGTAGAAAGGACGTAGAAAACTTATGAAGATGCTCTTCACGTACAATTTTTCTTTAAAATAGTAAACCTTTTTATTTAATATCCTCGTTATTTTATTAACATCTATATCTATACTTACTAATATATAATGCTGAAGAGTATGTTTGTTTGTTTGTTTGAACGCGCTAATCTCAGGAACTACTGGTTCGAATTGAAAATTTCTTGAATAGACAATTTATCGAGGAAGGCTTTAGGCTACATAACATCATCATCTACAAACATCAAAAAGTTCGCGACAGCATAAGTCTATCTTCTAAGATTGACTCACTATAACATAATAATAGAAATAGATCCGACGGGGACGAAAGTCGCGAGCAACAGCTAGTCATAAATAAGGTACTGTAAAATTCCCTAACTTTTAAAACAACAAGACGGTTATTTAAGCAAACATTTCACTATAAGTTACTGCAAAATAACTAATCAAACAGATATTCGTGGTACTATGTGCCTAAGAAACTTAAAATATACAAAGCCTCTAGTAACGGTTATCGTCGCAGAAGAGTCTTTAAGGTGATCGTGACCCTTATTCGATATATAATCACAGGTCACAGTAGAGTTCAGTAGAAGTCCTACAGAAAACAATATTCTTTTTAAAAATTTTCTGGTATGAAATGGTACCACGCATGTATCCAAACATACTATAGAATAAACCAAATACACTGCAGCAATTCACATTTCCAAGCCCCAACCAGACCACACCACGAAACACAATCCCACAATCGCAACATTAAATTCATTAACCAGAACAGGATCGTCTTAAATTCCAAGCAAATTGTTCTCGATTCAAATTCAGATGTAAGGGTGAAATATTAACTACAAGGGCTAATCCAGGCTGTGCCGGCTAAGAGTTACAGTGTGCCGGCACCGTGTTCTGCGCCTGCCCACACTCGGATATATTCTGATCTGTTTATTTTCTACAATTGATTCCGCGATGTATTTGTACTGGAAGCGGTAACGCGAATTGGCAAGGAATTTTGTTTGGGTAAAACTTTTAATGAGTGATCTTTACTTGTGGAGTCTCTCGACTTGTACTGCCTGAAATGACTTCTTATACGGGTAAGTTATAACATAACCAGTCCACAAGCTTCGGCGAGGGATAACAGATATTCAGAAAGAGTAACTTTCGATTTGTTTTACTTTAAATTCTTGTGTTTACAGTATTTTAAAATGCAGTGTCCTACATGCGATAAGTAATTCCACTGTGATAATAGTTTAATTTAAGAGACAAAAGTCCTATCGAAATTGCTTTATTGATAACAAAAACAAAAATCCACCTAAAAGTCGATGCCATATTTAAAAAAAAATTAAGTCGGAATTTATAATAATCTTATTATAACAACAAATGTTTAAACTGAATAAGTTGTGTTTAACATATTATATATAGTCAACTTTATATCACCAATTATAACAATAAAATAACTTACGAACTTTTGAAATAATCACTTCCATATTTTTCTATTAAGACACTTCCATTACTTTTAATAGAACGCAGTGCGTCGTTTTGACGTGTTTCCAATTGTTCCTTTATCAATCGTTTAGTGCAAAATAGGTATTGTCTCGAAATCAACGGAAACAATCGCCATTTTGTCATTGGAGAAATAAAGAGGCTCTATGCAATATATTTGCCTTTTCTAAATACAATTGTATTGGTGTATTGGTTCTATAAATGTTCATTGGTAAGTCTTTTAAAACTTAATATCTTTTAAAAATAACGAGAATTATTTAGTTTATTGATGAGACTATTAACGATATGCGATTTCGATGATTTCTAACGATTAGAAAAAATATTACGTTATAACAATGCTTTAGCAGTGTTGTTGCTATAAATAGCACGGGAATAATAAGTTCGAAAACGTTTATTAATGAAAGAAATGTTATTTTTGTTTAATGTGTCTTTTAAGGAGTACCTACTTAAGTAGATTTTTTTGCATATTTGTAGTCTGCTGTTACTAATTAAAAACATCCAATAATATAACCCATTTCACATTTATACGATACTGAAATAATCCATAGATAATTTAAATCGCAAGGGTACACACTTACACGACTTTTTATATTAAGTTTTACATGTAAAATATAAAATCAATATGACTTGATATCGTTTTTTATTCCTTTATATTTTTAAGGCTAAGTGCACAAGAGCCGTTTATTGGACTTGAATTTGGACCGTGACATAGTTATTAAAACACACGATAATATAAACAATCTGATATCAATGTCTTCGATTCGTATATTGTAAAAGCATAAACTCGATCACAACATCATAACAATAAAAATTTTTATTCTCCAACGCACACCTCGAATCCCCTCTCTCGTTAAATAAAAAAGGTTATTATTTAATCGTAAGTGAAGCGTCGTCTTCATTTTATCAAGCTTCAAGTGTCGATATGTCGGCATAACGGCTGTGTCGCACCACTAAAGAGTGCGATACCATAAGGATGTACTCGCTTGTTAACGACCCCACGGCCAAATAAATTTGTAACCAAATTAGTCCCGAACGATAAAATTTATTCGAAATCCACTGAGAAAAGTAAAAATAACACATTCTCTGTCGGATTAAATAAGAGATACGAGCGAGATACGAGGCCCGGACGATTCTTCCGCCCGTTTTTAACACTCCCAATTAATAAAATTGATTTTGTTTTTTAATTAAGCCCGTAACGAACACGAAGGCTTGTTTAGGACCGAGATCAGGTATGCCTCTTAAGAAAAGATTTATTTTATTGCTCGAAGCACACTGTTCGGATCTTTACTTGTATCGCGTGATTGTGACATGATGACTTCGAATTGATGATTTGTAGCGCCATGGAAAGCGAAAATAATAATTGTATATATAAGTGTATACATTAGACATTGTATTATACTTATAATTAAATGAATATACGTAATTCTAACTCTAATATAATACAAACAAGATATATGATGTCATGGCAAAAACTGTAAAATGATTTTATTTTACAACACTAGCTGAAGCTCTAGGGTTACACTCGCGTCCGTTACTATTTAGTATTTTACTGCCTTAGCATTCATATTTAGTACAAAACCTAATAACATAGCTTTTCGATAGTAAAATGAATTTTCAAATTGAAAAAAAAAAAAAGACTACACAACTGCAACGTCACAGACACACAATCTTTTTTATTTCTTATATCAGTATTTTTTAAAGTCAAGGTGAAATATATCTTTAGAGAACGAAGCGACATACAGGAACACTTTTGAATTAACAATAATTTAACATCACTTCGGAAAACAGCTTCTACACAGAAGAACATTCAAGAAACTGACAATTGCTCTTTTAATTTATAATGTTTTAGAAATTCTAACCAACATTATCAATGCAACATTTTTGATATAATATGATCGAGCTTTTGAAGCACCAAGTACTAGTAGTTCCCTAAATTCCTTTTAAAAATATTAAAACCATAACCTTTCATACATTCGTATGGCTAATTATGGTGTAGACGCGTTCGCATGGACGATCCGCAAAAAGCGCTGCTTGTTCGACGCATTTGCATATGAATATGTAATTAAACTACGCAGACATCACTTTTGATTTCCATTCCGGTATTGCAATATTTTGAATAGACTCTTTTAATCGACGGTGTATGAAAAAATGTATGTTTTCATAGCTGTTAGTAGCAGGCAGAACAATGTTCACAAAAGTTTTATTTTTTTTAGAGAAATATATAAGATGCCACTGAAATGCTTTTAATAACATATAGTAAGTGATACATAGGAATAGCTCTCTAGGTTTTTATATACACACTGATAGATTTTAATAATTTTTAGGAATAAAATAAATTAAATCAAAGAAAAATTACATTTTCGTTTATAAACAACAACCAATATATCACACGGGAGTGCAGAAGTATATTCTAGGTATGTCACTGGCAATTCATATCGACATTTTGTATATATAATACATTAAAAAAACAACCTAAGTATCAACCCCTTTGTATTTTACAATTGTACACGCGTGCTTTGTATAAATTTCGTTATTAAAAGAGTAACAATACACTCGATCCGATGTATAATTAAAAAAATAATGTTGGTCATTCCAAATCTTTTTTGACTTTACAAATAACTATGTACCTCTAGAAAAACACTCGTTTTTATACGGAGCACATTCAATACGGCATGCAAATACGGTCAAAGCGAAACAAAGGCCATTGACGACCAAGTAACAATTAGTCTAATTATAGTAATTGCATTGAAATCTATACCGTGATGGAGAGTTTTGTGAGAGCCAGAAACAAAAGGACCCTTTAGCACGTGGCGAGGGTTCAAATGATACAAACTTTTTATTGGAATTTCGATGTTTATATCAACGGTGCTTTGATATGAACGTACACTATAAACATGACATTGTATGTCGTTTAAGGTTATTATTGTGTATTATTGGGCATGCAACCCGTCTAATATCTGCTAATTTTATCTTCTTTGGCGTCTCACTCTTGACGGAGTGGTCGTGGTCATCATGACGCCTGGTTCGTAGCGTCCGTGATTTTATCTAATTAAAGAAGTAAAACTTAAACAGTGCTAAGTATAGCAAGTTATAGAAAGAAAGTAATAAGATAAATCTCCTAATCCAATAAAATCGTTACATTTTAAACTTTTAAAGATTCTCTCATTTACGAGTGTCCTTAATAAACTTAAACTCAAAAAAACTACTACTTACAAAAAATAAAGACGAGTTTTACGCGAAACTGCACAACGCAAATATAATTATTAATAAAATCTACCACATATATGTGTCTATAGACTTATAATTACACATTATATATGTGGGATAGGGCTCAATCATTGGATTGATGTTGATTTGCATTGGGAAAAACGGTTTAAATCTTGATGCACTTTTATTTTCTTAACAATCGAATATGAATCAAACAAATTAACCTCTTTCTAATATCCTTTACAACTGACAACTGACAAGTGTCATGATCTGTCAATACATCACTCCTTTATTGAATTAGAGTTACCATTCATAGAAACAAAGTAAAAACTAAAAAAATTAAATATGCTAACTTAATCATTATCCCACATATACACACAACTGTCACGTATATGACATACGAGTATTATATATTTTTCACTCAAAATCTGTCATCGTAATAACAGGCCGAAAATAATCGCGGATTAACATCTGACGCTCTAAACAACAATGTGTACTCAAATCCAATAATTATCGCAACGGAATAATTATCACTTAATCTGCAAGGGTGCAACAGATGTGAGGACACCGGGCCACTGTATCGTTTATAATTGTTTTTTTCACTAGGTAAAGCGCTAAGCCCCATCCGGTGTTGTAATTAACCATCGGTGTGTGATCGTTGAACGAGCTCAATACAGCGTAGGAATAGCTTAATAAAAGCGACATACGTTATGATATTTTTAATTTTGTTAAATTATTTTATTATATATTAAAGCTCATTCGGTCTGTATGGAAGAACTCATACTGCAGTAATTTTAATAATTTCAAGCTTCCTTTAAAATAAATTGTCCGAAAACTATCAGCAGACAAAGAAATCCGTTCTTGAAGGGTTCCTTAATTTTTTTCTATGACGGAGAAATAATGATTGGAATTCAATGAAATTTTATACCAACATCCGCAGCATGTACTTTTACTAGTTATTTATATAACTTGGACTGATGTATTATTTTATTATTGACTATTTATTTATTTATTAATCCTTTATTACATATACCAAAATCACAAATAACAAAAAGTAAACAAATAACAATATATGTAAATGGCTATCACTAGTATGTCATAGCATTTTTATATATTTTATATTTAAAACAATATATTTAAAGGAAATTGAAGTAACCTTCAATGACGTCATAATAATAATAATTAATACATACTTAGATTTTTACATTAATACAGCGAATAATAAAGTGATTTGTAAAACCACGCACAGCTTCGCAATGCTCCCGGTCACCAATTAACCCTTCACAAATTATTCCGACGCATATTTAAATATTTTGACCCCCGGCAAAGGAGCATAATCCACGTTGTTCAACATTCATATTTATTACATCGCCCGTGTAAGCGACTGTAATAGAATAAAGCCATTGTGCCAGAAGGGCCGATTTAACCCTTTCATAGCAGCTAAGAGAAAGGACTGCTAATGGTCTTATTTCAACTAATGATGCCCTCCAAACGAGGGTTGTTACTGTTGCGAGATGAAGTGATAAGTCGCTTTATGAATTTCTATTATTCCTTATTACATTTGATGTTATTACTACTGACCAGAAAGTAATAGAAAATGTTTCTTTTAAAAATATTCCAAGCTTATATGATAATCCCTAATCACGATTCTGCGCGTGCTCAGCTGGTGAATTTGAATAATGATTTTCGGCTTTTTTTCACCGAAAAAAGTAATTGCATTACATTATCGCCCCTAACCTAATAACAAACATGCACCCCTTTGTTTGGTGTCTGAAAAAATGGCTTAAGGGCTGAAATATGATAATGATCATTTTTTCATCGTACGCCTGATTGCGGCTAAATAATGAATAAGACAAAAAATATTAAAGGGATTAATCTTGCATCCCAATCAGTGGCTATGCAAATATGCGAGCAGATGTTCGAGCCTTACTGATCAGTTTATCATAATAACAACTTATTAGGTTATTTTCAAATGTTATGATAGCCTTATCTACATAATCACAGTATTCAATGCAGCGTTCTGTGTAAATTACGGTATCTCTAAATGTATCGATCGGTTTGTAATGTAAACAAATTACTGTATCTGAATAATTTTTTATCTGCTGTATAAATTTAGAATCGACACGAGATTTTAAATCAATCCAATTTGTTAAACGACGATTTAAATGTACAGTACAAAACTAGCTATTGATAACTATATTACAACTTATTATACCGCTTTTACCATTTCCAGCTGAGATTCGTATAAAATTTAATTATACGCCATCAAATTTTAATGCTTCACACGAAACCAATTTATTTACATTACATAAATTTTACATAGACTGATAATATCAACACTCTATCGGGTGTCAATCGTTGAATTGTAGTGAAATTCTACACCAGATGAAATTAATTCAGAGTTTAAAGTGTCAAAAGCAATAAAACGAGACAATGCCGTGATTTTAGATAAGCATAAAACTTTGAATAATAAATCAGCTGTTAATTGTTTGGATTTCATTGTCACATAAATTAGTGGCGAGTTATTATCGACGGGGGAATATTAATTATTAAACACTTAATTGGGAGATGAGAGACCTTATCTCCGGTGAGCAATAGTAATGCCTTATACTCTAGCCAGTATCTTTGCAAACTTTCTACGTTGTAGTCTTACTAAAGATATTAATGGTTACCAGTTGCGCCCGGCACTAGAAGACGTGTGATGTTCGTTCCCGTAGCAAAAGTATGATAAAAATTATTGAGCATAATCTACAAATATGTCAAACTGCATACAAACGTAAAAACAAATAAAAACAATTTATCCAGAGATTCGTATATTCGCCCTTTGTTAATTAAAATATTAGTAGAAATAAGACGTGTAAAACCGTCAATTCGATTCGGGAGTTCCAGAGGTTACCTTACATATTCACAAATTGCAAACATTAAAGCTAATTTAAATTACCTCTAGTCAATATTATTGGAATAAATGTGATTTATTGTTTAATATTTTTCCATATAGAATTTGGGATTATAGAATCGATTAAGAATAGATATTAATTGCATTTTCACCTAAAGTTTTACGCCTACGGCAGGATTTCGATAAATAATTTATAAGACTTCGCCTATAATATTTTTGCATTAAGTATATGAATTTTAATAGCTGGCAGTTATGTTCCTCTTAATTTTATTTATACTTTAGAAAAAGATTTGTGTCTTCCGCTAAGACCATTTCAACGCCTACGCATAAAAATTTATTCAATCAACGGAATTATGTTGTTAAAACCACGAATTCCTCAGAACTTGTTGTTTTAATTACAAATGTCATCAATATTTATAACCGAAATTTTACCTGTTATTTAGCATAATAATTTATAGATATTATAACGAATATTTTTTAATAATCATATCTGGTGACATGACATTTACGCTTAGATACCGCGATCTAGGACGTTTATTTTATTTATTGTGAAATTAATTAAAATCATTAACATTTATACAAGCATCGGAATTTTTAATTATAGTGACTTGTTGGATTTGATCACATGAAATAGCTTGAAAACAAGCGTATAACGTTTTAAATATCATAACGTTTTTAACGAAAGTTTTTACGCTTAGTAAATTAATAAAAAAAAACAATTTTATTTAAAGTAAGGGATTATTATATTTTATACTACTATAGCTCTGTTTTTACTGAAATAATTACAATCAAACCAAAATAATATATTTTTTTTAATTTATCTGTAAATAAATAAATAAAAAAAACAAGCTTAGCTGTGCATTAACTCAAATATATATTTGTCATACTCAACACGTAATTTGGGTTATATCAAAATGACACCTGTTAGCTCAGTGACGCATTTTTGGAAGTTATTCACGGCGTAGTTCAACAAATTTAATTTACATGAAGGTATATTTATTTAATCTGGGCAATAGTGTGCGCGCGCGCAGCGGGGCGTCCCTCGATACAAAACCATTGTATTCGTACTGGCCAGCTTAAAAATTATTACTTTATGATTAAAATTAGAATTCGAAATGGTTACCTCTATTCCGAGGTGTAGTTTGTTTACATGTGTGTCGCTCGATCTAGATCATCGGCCGTTATGAATTTGGATAATATTTTTGCTGGGATTATGCGATATACTTAGATGACTGCCTTATTTTTTGTTATAGTGTGCATGCATTTATAAAGATTATGCTCCGAATAAAGTTTTACTTCGATACTTCGCTTTCTAAGTTTTAGCATTGCCAGGTGATATTTATAGATGGCCCAATAAAAATATCGTTTATTGGTCGATTATAAATATAAATGGTTTCGCAGTTTCTTTAGTGCTGGCTATTTTTGACATTGTTTGTAAAGCATACCCACCTTCAACTTTACTAAGACACATACAAAATAATATAAAATAATAATTAATAATAATAAAATGGGCTATTGAGTCTTAACATCTGATGACACAAAGTGGGGAGCGTCCGCGTCGGTGTAACCTGCCCGGAGTTAGGCTCTATAGCAAAGTTCCGGGTAGCACTGCATTGGTTATGGGCTCGTCTCTAGTCTAGGAGTGCGTCCAGCTCGTCTCCCCTCTTAATATTATATAAAAAAAAATAATACGAGAATCGCCATCAATTCCTCGTAGGCTCGAAACTTGAACCTTATGCAAACAAACTATCACTTCTTTCAAATCAATCTTTATCTTATTGATTTTTATAACAATGAAACAGCAATATCAGTAAACACAATGGCATACCATCGGTCGATTAATGCGACTCCTACAGCCGGTGACATTATGTAAATACAACCTCCATTGTGCTCATTACGCCTCGGGAGATTTGTTAGGTGAAGAAACACGTGTCGATCTATCCCTAGCTTGGTTGCAAGTGTGTCCCTTTCTTTGTACGAGGAATTGGGAGGTCTAACAAAAGAACTTAACTATAAACAAGAAATTATTTGGTAATGTTATAAGAAGTCTTGAGAATAGAATTTTTATTTTTTTTCTGTATTTCATAAAATCTCTGGTATTTAGCAAGGAAACAAACATCAAATAAATGTTTATTTGTTCTTTTGTTTAAAATAGCATAACAAAACTGACGTTATTTTATATAAGTTGTGTTAAATGTTAAAACGTTTTAATTTAGCCGTATAATAAGTTTAGCAAGCACAATAATAGTAGGTACATACTACCTACATACCTAAATCTTTATTGAAGTTTTTTTTATCTTACTCGAAATTCTGAATGAATGAGTCATACTTCGTTTCACATTCACAACATAACAGACAAATAAAAATAAAATAATTACATTACTTCTTTATTTATCTTATTAACAAAAACATGAATGGCTAAAAACAGGCGCCACATGAGATCGCCGTTTTTGATAATGATTAACATCTTCAAAACTATTTTAGTAAATGAAAATTAATTTTATAAAGACATTAATGAGATTCACATGCGATATTACTCATGTTAAATTAAAGTAAGTACGGCGAGAATCAGATATATAAAATTCCTTGTTTAATATGAATGAATTTTAGTCAACCTACTAAGTTAACTTAAGCATTTTATGTATGTATACCATTGTATCAACTATTCTAAACGCCATTGGATGCCATAATTTAAATGCGAAAAAAATTAAGTGTTGAAAATAACATTGAAAATAGTTCTTTAAAATAAAAACTGTGTACCGTAGTATTTTCTATGTTACTAAATTCGATTGTTGATAAAACATAGCGGTGCGATTCCCACACAATTTTTTGTAAAATGAATAATATTTTTTTACAATAATTTCAACTATTTCGTTGAAATAAGGGATAAAACGCCACGCTTGAACACCAGCCTGTATCTGTTCCCAATTAAGTTGTATAGGCATAAAAGTTTAACAGACATACAAGACTATTTTCGCATTTATAAATTACTAGCTGTTGCCCGCGACTCCGTCCGCGAGGATTTTCATATAAACGTTGACCCTTCGCTAACTTCCGTTCCCTTAAAACTTTTCAATATCCTGTTGCTAAGCTTTAAGTTTACTAAGGTACCTGCATGCCAAATTTCAAGCGTCTAACTCAGGCGGTTTGGATTTTTCCTACAAAAGAATTTTCACCCTATTTCCCGTTCCCATGGGAATTTCGGGAAGTCCTTTCTTAGTGTACCTATAGAGTACCTAAGCTACGTCCCTTCCAAATTTCAAGAGCCTACGTTTAGCCGTTCAGGCTGTGCGTTGATATGTCAGTCAGTCAGTCAGTAAGTCAGTCAGTTCTTTTATATATAGCTTAGATTTGTTAACAAATAAGAGAGATTAATCGTACTAGCACGACACCCGATGGTTAGTTATCAGTGCCGAGCATTTGTACTTGCGTTACGAATATATTTATTATATATACATCATATACATATTATAATATATAAAAAAATGAATTCATCTCAAAACCTTCTTTCATTAATTATTACCCAAAGTGAACACAGTATCAAAATGTAGCTACACTACTCACTGCGTAGAACGAATCAGATGCAATAGTCACGCGTGGTACCGCCTTTTCTCGATATACCAAATTCCTCGCTCACCAAACAATGTCTCTGATACTAACTTCACAATGAGACGATTATAATCCGTTATCTATAGTTTCCGAACGAGTTACACGCCGTGGGCGAAGCAAAACAATCGCTCCCTCCTGCTCTAATTTAAAGAATACACTCTCTTAGATAAGATCGCCCGTGATTTGATTAATTCAAACAAGGTGGAATAGGCCTATGAGTATATTGCTTGCGCGTGGCGATATAGATCTTATGTGTTAAGTTATTAATTATTTTGTAATAAATTCTAATAGATGTACCATTATCCTTGAAGCTAACGCGTAATGTGTTAGGGTAGGTAAGTAAAGCGTTTAATATTGTTGGAAGTGAATACTCATGATGATAATTCTTTTTTTGTAAAATGGTATTATATATCTAGTAATATTTTATTGGTTTAATAAATATACATGTACATGTAAAATATTAAATTTGTAAGCGGTTTTATTAGAGCAATACTTTTTAGTATGGATTTTTACTGAGTTTGCAATCGAAATATTAAAGTTTACAAAATAAAAGAATAAACATTTAGGGTAAACGTCGAATAGTTGCTTCTTTTATAGAACCTATTTTAAAAAATATATTATTATCATGCATTAAGGACTTTTTACGATTTTTTACTATTTCGAGAGGAATCTGCTTAATTACACCTCTCAACCGCTACAATTTTGATGAAAAAAAAAATCGAGGAGTATAACATAATTTTTAGTCATAAAATACCTTTATATTCCAAGCACATCTTTAAAAGGCATAGCTTATTTTAAGCTTAATTCTTTTTTAATACAAATGCTTTAATATTAAAGTAGGTACAATTCTGAGCATTTTTTGTATTCAGATTGGTGATTAACAAAATAAGTGGCAACAATTTAGCACTAAAACAAATCTCTTTATATGTGGCAACTGTTTTATAATTTACCCTAGTTTCTAGTTTAACATATAATGCCAATTATTAACATTTTTTTTAAATAAATAATGCAATTTTTTTACGACGCATGAAAATATAAACGTTCTAAATAATGTTGAAGGATAATGGAGAATGATACATTATTTTAGTTTTTTAACGCCATTGTGGACAAATAAAAAAATGAGCAAGATTTAATATAGAATTACAATGTTTTTTTTATTCAATATTGAATCTAAAATAATTTTATATAAATTCTTTTTTTTCAGTACGTTCGTCCTTTTTATTATAAAAAACACAATGTATGAATTTTTATATATTTAACATAAAACTTAAAAAATACAACTTAAAATTTTTAACGCTACACTTTTCTACCATTTTCATCGCAAAAATGACTTCATATTAGTTAATATTCAAATGCATAATGCAATGAGTATTTTGCGTTATCATACAATCTCATTTAAGACGAAGTTCATTACAAGCTCTACAGAGCCATTATAAAGGCGATCAGTTTTCCGCGCGGATTCGCTCAAACCGTATCAATTATGGTAATACCGCGTTTAATTTCCTGAAACAGATTAACTAAACCCCCTCCCAGTAATAAATTTGATTTACGAGACTTTAAAAATGTCACGTCTTTAATGAATTAAGAAAAAGAAACGAATTAATAAAATGTCGAATAATAATAACTAGGTATCACTTATTCTGGATCTAGTTATATCTACATATACAAGCTGAAATTGACTTAAAACACAGTTATAACGCAACCAATTTTCTCTAGATACATACCAGTAAGCTAACCTATACTTTTTTTTCTCCCGATGTCGTCCTTTTAAATTTTCTTATTTCATTTCTTTCGTCCCTTTTAACATTCATCTTTTTCGAAAAATGCATACGTAGTGAGCAGTCATGAAGAATTTAAAATAACTGATCGTTTAATTCGAGAAATAAGTATTGCCAAATAATCACGTAACGCTTTGCCTAACAATTTTATAACGACCAAGACACAATAACACCGAGAAAGCTGGCTGCAATGCATGTCGAATTAAACAGTTTAAAATACAATTGAATTACGTGAATTTCCTCGTCAGTCGGAGAACAAAAGCGTTATTAAATACGTAATTATTCACATTTACTTGCTGTGCAAGGTTTTAATTCAAAGGCTTGAGGGAACGTCCAATTTAATTCTAGCCGAACTAATTGCTGGCGTGGGTCGAAATAATTTTGTTTACTGCTTCTTAAATGACCCCACCCACTTATGTTTATTAAATTCAAAGTACTTAGAGTTCGACTGTTTCCTGTTTCTGTCGTCCTAGTATAATTGTTCGCCATTTATATAAATAACATTAGACAGGTGAAAAGTGCCTGAAACAATTAATGTTAGCTTTTCACGCAGGGCTTTATTTCATACAAGTATTATGTGATGGTTAAACCCAAAGAACCATAAGATTTCCCCCTGAGAACTTGAATGTTTAGGATTTTCCTATCTGGTAACGGCTAATTAAATACGCCGGTAATGACATATATAGCAATCGAAAATACCCTAATCGCAGTAAGAATATTAATGTACCAGGATAATTGGTTTGTTGTACCAAAAAGCCTAACTTTCAACATTAAGTAAATTTTTGGTGATTCACAGTTTGAAAACTGGAAAAATACATTACTATACTGTGATATGAATACGAATACTCAAGGAAAAGTAAATTTGTATTAGTCTGGCGGGTCCGTGTAAGAATTTTAATTGTGCTCTTTTTATGGTCATAACGTGGTGTCCCACTTTGGTATAATGTATTTAATGTAAAACATTTTTATATCTTTTTATCTATTGTGAAACTTGAGGAATTTTGTTTAGGCAATTTTGATGACTCATACTAGTGATGGTGATGCTAATTTCGTTATATTAAATTACTCAATGAAAATGAGATTTCACATTAATGATTTTGAACAGATAAACTACCGAATCGAAAGTTTAATAAAATCTCAGTTAACTTCTGTAGGTATAATACGAATATGCATAGAGAGATAGTAAATATAGTAAGAAATCAATACAAGAATAGAAAGATACGAGATCTGCCATCATTTGGACCGGATATTTTAAGCAAAGGTGTTAGAAAAATAATACCCTTACACCATTAATTTGGGCAAATCCATTCCGGTCATAATTATTATATTCGTTTGTTCTTGGTTGGCTACGTTTTGTTTGTGGTCTGAATGCGAAATGAGTGTTGTTTTCCGAGTATAAGAGCCTGGCCAGGAGTTAATTAACCGCAATTTATTATATATCGATTTGGTTGAAAATTCAATAACTATTTACTTGTTACCGTGGTTGTATATGCAAGATAAAGGCCCTTATTTCTTAATTCACATTTAAATCTTAATAAACATTTGATTCGCGAATCTTTTTGTCCATCTTCAAGTCAGGACCTAAGTCTACCACTGGAGTTTGATATTAGTAGATCGTGAAGTTACGCCTTATATAACCCATAAACGTTATTCTCGAAGTATCATAACCTCAAAAAATATTTACTCTGCGAAAAATAATTCAGTTTGCTATCTTCTATGCGATCGCTATTACTAATACCGAAATACCACTTAAATATAACCCACCATCATCCTATAATTAACTTGCCTCTAACCTGCAGTTTACATGAACAATATTAAAGGAAATGCATTTCCGACGAAAATTCACATGTCGAAGGCTCCTATGGGATTGCAGCTTATGATTTATTCAATATCGATTAGGTTCATGTTGGAACACTAGTTCAGTCACCTATTATAGAATTATTTACTAATATTACTACTTACACTATTCATGAAAGTAGGTTACTATATTATTTTATATAGAATCCCGGTGCATTATATTGTTGTGTTATGTGTACGTAGTATGCTTTTATTTGTACACCAAAACCTGATGGCATTCCTTCAGTCTTCCTCGGAGACTAGTTAAGTCTCTGACCCGTGTTTTTGTACATAATGTTTTAAATATTTATTTAAAAACGCTTCTGTAGATCTAACGATTTGGAACGCTACAAAGTACAACAGTTAAACTATGACTCTCTTATGGTCATATTTTAAAACAATAAAAAAATATTGTTGAATGATGCTCAATTTAAAATTATGTACGATACACAATTATTTTTCGTCACATTATATAGAGCATATAGAATAACTTTTCCCTTTTCACTCGCAATTGTAAGACGTGACGTGATTATGATACCTACAGGTGCGTTACCAATAAATAAAAGCAACTATAACACAATAGGTTATGCAAAGGACCGCTATTATATTAAATAGTACCCGTAGTTCATATTAATATACATTTATTGGACACCCACATCGCAATGGCTCGGCAGCCGGATCAAAATGTAATTAAAACGTCAATACACGCACTCTATATGAATTGCGTACGAGTGATACCGCCGATATAGTTGTATGGAAGGAGCTCTGTTTTGTACCGTTAAGACAGACATATCAATTAATAAGCAAATTGAGAAAGTGAACAAGTTCGAACATGTAATTTAGTTTTGAGTAATTAAGTAATAGGTTGTATTGACGCTGCTGAACATGAACATGAATTGGTTAGTCTTTATTAGTTCTTACAATTTTTACGCAACAGAAAAATGCAATTATCTCAATATAGGTATTCAAGTTATTTACTAGTCTAAACTATATGGCCTGACAAAGCTGTGATAAGTACAGTTTGGGGGTAGATTGTTATTATTATTAATTAATTAATTTATTTATTAAACTTAACAAAAGACTACATTACAACAATATCACATATATTCGAAGTATCAAAATAGCTACCTCAATATGTACTGAAAATTCTATACTAAAGCGGTCATTGACCCGGACTAGCTATAGTATACCTTCTCACTTGCTACATTACTGAACTTTATAAAACTAAGTTACAAATATCACTTAAAATTTATTTTAAGGCAAGTAAGATAAAGTAGGACCGTTACCTTAACTGTTATTAATAATTGAATGCTTTATAGAAATGTTTCATTTTTTGTATTAATATATTTAGGAATCAGAAATGGATTTAATAAAAAAAAGAAATGTGATTACAAATACAGGTCTTATAATTCACTAAATTAACATCAATTGAATAAATGTAGCTAACCAAATTACAATAAATGAATCTATTAGGGAAACAATCAATCACTAAATAAACGTTAATTTAAATATGCGACAAGCAACGTGATGATACCGAGGACCTATCCGTACGAGCGACGACCGACCAAAGATTACTACGTCTACCGCTCAACGGCTCATATTCCTGTCAATATGCTGTCATGTACCTGGGTACCTATAAAAATAACTA